>CAUZXS010003412.1:2500-40330 GCA_963585895.1 Sepioteuthis lessoniana
CTACTATAGTGGCAAATCAAGTTCAGAATTCTATGTCTTCATTGGAGTCATGGCCTTCCTCTACTGCCTTGCTGCTCTCGTCATATATGTCTTCTTTGATGAAGTATATCGCAAGAACACCAGACTGACCATCATTGTAAGTTTCTTTATTTTCCTCTTTATCACTTATTTAAGATACATACTTCTGACACTATTTTCTTGTCTTTTGTCATCTTTTGATTCATTATTGACTGTCACTTCTAAGTTGACAGATGTAAAACTAAGTTTGATAAAAATCTCTTTTGTCTTTAGAAAGTTTTGGATCAATCAAAAGACATTGTGCATGAATTCAACAACTTTAATAACATTTTTAAACAATGGCTTGTGTATCTAATCTATAAAATCAACTTGAATTTTTTTCTAACCTCCCATTTATAGATTTTGTTCTAGTTCTAAAAATGAATGTCATTATCATTTGCACTTGGCTCTGCATTTAACTTTCTCTGATCAAATTTAGGAAATAACTTATATTTGTGTAGCAGTTGGAAAAAATACAACTTTCATTTTTGTCTTGATATATTTTTGTCAAATATATCAGTTCAATTTTTCCTGTAAAAGTTTGCAGAGAGAGAAGTGTTGAAAGAAATAAGGTGTCAATCAAAAAAAGGAAGATGAAAAATAGCAGAGATGCATCTAGCAATGTTTTTTAAAATTTACTACTTTTTCTTCTCTTCCCACATCGTATTTCCTTCTATCATTTCTAAAGAAATCCTTCAGAACTGGTTAAACTTTTCCATTGTAACAATTTTTCCATTCTTTTCATTAAAATCTCCAAATATCACATTTCAATTTTCATCACAAAACATTAAAAAGTTTTCTCAATGTTTTTTTTTTTTTTTTTCATATTCAATTTGTCTTTTATGTAAGTATAGAGGCTTTAAAAAACATCTAATTTTCAATTTAATTTTTATTTTTAAAAATTCTTTTAAGTATAGAGATTTCCTGATGTCTCTGTTTATTCTAGTTCTTGTTTAATCTTTTTTTTTAGGATTTCATAGTGACAGGAGTATTTGCTCTAATGTGGTTGATATCTTCCTCTGCATGGGCCCAGGGTGTGACCGACCTCAAGTACTACTCAGATCCAACTGATAGCATATTTCTGAAAATCAAAGAGTGTAGCATGATCACTAACAATCACAACATCACCTGCACACCTACAAGAGAACCCAACTTTTCTACTTTGGATGTCTCCATTGTAAGTGTATTACAAGTGTATATGTATGTTAGAGAGATTGAAAGCAAATTTTTGGATAAAAATATTTTCAACGATTTTTTTCTTTATTTTTCTATTCTGACTATAAAGTTTGCTTATTTAAGTAAAGGTGGCGACCGTAGTCTCCTTTTCCAATAGCTACTACACAGAGGTGTAGGGGAGGGCACTATCAAATTCTTTGACTGGGTCTTTTTGAAGTCAAGTCTGAATTAGTTGATGTGCCTCCAATGAAAAGGATAAAGACTTCCTTACTTGAGCTAACAAAAACTGATAAAAATGCTGCAAATATATTATTTTTTGCTCATGTAAAACTGTAAGATAAGAAATTGCTTGTTTTATTTCCTTTTAAAAGTGATCCTCATTGGAAAAAAAAATTGTTTGATAAACATAACAAAGTGACTTTTGATAAATTGTTGAAATTAGTTTTTTCTTTTCCAGATTTTTGGTTTCCTGAACACTTTTGTATGGATCGGAAATTTGTGGTTCTTGTACAAGGAGACCCCGTGGTTCAAGGTTCAAGCTGCTCCTCCCATGGATCCTGGGATGCCACAAGAAACAGATCCCCAGAGAGTATAAATGCACAAAATTATAGGGGAGGCAGTTCCATGTTGTGCAGTCATGTATCAACCTGCCTCTTTATTATTATAGTACGCAGAAGAAAGACACAGTTAGTGAGAAAAACAACTACTGCACAATACGTGATATGCAACCAGTGTGCATTGAATATTATTCATTTTTGAAGTCATGAACTTATTTTTCCCTTTTTTTTTTTTTTTTTTTTTTTTTTTAATTCATGTCCAATTTCCATGGAAAAAAAAATAGTGCTAAGAATTTCTGGCAATGACCAACTTCCAGTTGTAAAACAGATCTGACTCTTTTTGTCTAAGGACTAAGCAACATCAATAGCAGGAGGCTAATAACATGATCTATGCATTTATACCTTATCAGCCGTCAGTATGTGTTGTGCCTTGCAAGCTATTTCTCTCTATCTCTGTCAAAAGAGAGACATGGAGAGGCAACACCATTCTGAAAACATCTATTGCTGCAACTTTTCAAATGAAATTTCTACTAACTTGCTGTTTCTTGCATTATCATGCATCAAGCACATTATTATCATTATTATTATCATCTTGGTAGCTTTTTTGCTTTTGAAAGATAATTTTTCTTGAAGCATCCTTAGTTTGTTCTTAGAAAACGAATGTTTCAATACAAGTATTAGCTATGTTTTCCATATGTATAGTGAATATGCAAGATGAGAAATGGAATGATGCAAGTCTAGAATGCATCAAAATTTCTGTTGTCTCCCTGCTCTTTTTTTTCTTTTTTTTTCTCTGTCCGTCCAATAGGTCAAGAGATAAAATCCCTTTCTTTAAAATAGAGGACAGACTGAGAAAATGTATAAGGCTTCTATTTCACTCAAATATACACACTTACAGCAAGTGGTCTGTTTCCTATTAACTTTCATCATATGAAAACTGATAATTCACTTGCTATATTTTGATTTAATCTCTTTAAAAAAATTAAGTAATTAATTTCTTTTTCTTTTTTTTGCGATAATGATAATTGTTAATGCTCGTTAGAAAGCAAAACATCATCATTCCTTGTATTCTTCTTATGAATACCATCTTAAAAAACAATAAAACATTTGGAAAATCTTCAGCAAAAAACATAGTTCTTTTTTTTAAATAACTAAAGGGAAAAACTATCTACACACACCCACACACACACACACATTTGATAATTTCTTTTGCCCTCCATTAATATATTTTTAAATACTTAGACTAAGAGTCATTCAAATATCATTGAATCAGAAAGTGATTTATAAATTATTCAGTGCCTAGATCTTCCTCCTCCTCCCTTGCATTTGCAATATTTTTCATAAATTCTGTTGGCTTGTTCAACAATTATTTCAAATTTCATCTCCCCCTACCATTTGTCTGTTAATCAATGGAGGAATTCTTCCTCTTTCCTTCCCTCATTAAGAAACCACCAGATTAAATTGGGTGAATATGTCTGTGTTGATTACTTTTTTTTTTCTATCCTTATAAATTTATACTATTCCATTTTGATTAAATTTGTAAAGAATAATTCACTTTTGCACCTTCTAAAATTATTTTTTTTGTAATTTTTGTTTTTTCTTTGTTAACTGCACTTGTTAAATAAAGTGTCAGTTTTTCCTAAAAAGAAAAAGTTTTATTTTTTCTTTGTGTTGTTTTGAGTTTTCCTTTTATTTTATTTATTTTCTAATTTCTTTGACATAATTTTTCAGTGTTGAAACAACTGCCATCACAGACTGTTCCCACTAATCTTCATTTTTTTTTCCATCTATTGACATTTTTTCTCCAGCTAACAGTGAAATCTTCAGAAAATAATTCAATCATTATTTCTTTTTTTTTTTTGTTTTTTAAATATTTTTTAAAAGGTACTATCAGGATTTTTAATTTAACTTGAGAATTTGCTCCAACAAACTCTGCTACTCTTTGCAGGAGTGACCATCCAGAAATCCTGTTTGAAATTTTTTTTCATTGTTTTTATTAGTTTTTAACATAATTTCAAATGAATTAAAATCTTGCAAGCTTTTACGGTGAAGGGCTTTGTGTTTTAACAATAATGTCCTGAAATATCCAGTCTGTGTTGGCAGTGAGCTGAGGTGCTTAAGTAGGACATAACGTCTTACATAAAATCTCTGGCATTTTGAGATGCCACCTCCTTTTTCTGATTATAAAGATCCAAGATTGCAATTTTTTTTTTTTTTTTTATTAGTAACTGTGTTTCTGTCAAATGTTCTTTTATTATTTTAATTTTTTTTTTCACACTCAAAGCATTTTTATATGTCACTGTGATGGTAAAAAGTGGATTATCCCATTTTTATTATCTAATTAAAACAATTTCAATCCCTACATTTTTATTTCTCTTGAAGTTGGTCAAAACATTTTTTATAGTATAGAAATATTTACTTGTACAAAAATATATTTTCCCTCTCTCTCTCATAATTATTACTCTTCCCACCTTAAGTTAATAATATTAGATCACACTGGTTGCTCCTGCAAATATTGAATTGTTCACATGTCTTCAAGATTTGCGTAACATAATGATGAAATGAAAGTTCTAAACCATATGTGGTTTTCTCCTCCCCTTTCTCACCTCTAACAGAACTTGAACACCAGCACTGGTTGCAGGATTCCACAATTTTATGCTTTTCTTCATCTCTCAAATTCATTATCTATAAGTTGGCAATATTTTTGCAGTTCACATTTGAACAGAGATTAAAAAAAAAATTTCAGGATTCTTATTAATTTTGTGGATTTTTGTTCAGGCATTTCAAAAATATTGTCTGTCATTCAAAATACAGATTTTTTTTTAAAAGATCTCATGTATTTAGCTAAGAAGTTAGAGGCTGGGAATGCTTCTTTTGATATTTTAAAAATGCTCATTAATACAATATTTTTTGTCTGGAAAGAACTTCTCCATATGTTCTTTGTCATCAGTAATTATAATAATAATCACCATTTTTATCTAAGAAAAAAAATTGAATTTGATGTTTTGAATTTTGTAAACCACTGCTGCTTTTTAAGTCTTTGTATGTGATACGTTGTTGATTATCTTCTAACTCTTTGACAGCAATAACTAGAATTGTCCAAAGGATATAAATTCAGAATGTGTAAAATGTTAAGAGGTGACCCCTGTCCCCTCCCTCATCCAAAAAAGACCTCATCCAAAAAAGAGGAGATGTGTCCTCCCCCATCGTTATGTTAAAGCAATGTTGTTATTTCTTAGATGATAATTAATAATGGGTAGCACTTGTTTCTCTACCTGTGAACCATGTTTTAAATCAGTCAAAGTCTCCGTCTCTCAAGGTCAAGTGTGAAATTGTAGAGAATAATAGAAGCCAAGATTTATATAATGTTGTTCCTTTTTAGAATTATTATTGGATTTAAAACATAGAAGTCAGTGGAAAAAAGGGACAGGGAGGTTTCTGGAAAGCAGATAAGAATAAATTATTTTATTTCCCCCTCCACCAAATCCTCCATGTATTTTGGTGTACCTCATTACCTCCCCCCCTTCAGAAATGCTGACTTACAAGGGAGCAGACTTAGTGGTGTTGTGGTTGTGTGTGGGTGTGGGTGTGCATATATATATATATATATATATATATATATATATATATTCTTTTAGATAGTCATCTAAATAAATTAAAAACTTTTCAAAAATTTTCAAAAACAAAAATATTTCTGAGACTATTCCTTTGAATTCTAAAATCTCAAAAAATGTTTTTTTTTCAAAATAAATCCTACTGTGTGTTACATTGCTTAGAGATGTTGATTTGTTTATATCAGTCATTGAAATATTTGAAAAGCCATTTTGAAATTCAACCCATTAAAAAAAAAATTAAAAAACAAAAAAAATAAAAAAAAAATAAAAATTTTTAATTGAGAAAAAAATAGATGAATAGTTTTTTGACCAATGATCTGCTTAAGTGGTTTGCTTCTTTAGGTTACCTGTTGTCACTAGCGAGCTCTAATCAGCCTTGTTGTACACCTGAAAGGTATGGCTTTATTCCACAAACTAGTCACTTGCACCTGGCTGCAGCTTCATCTCCAAGTCCAGGTAGGCTCATTCCCAGTGGCTTTTGAAAGAACTCCTATACCAACTACAGTAGGTTGTGTAGTTTTTATTTCTTCAACTCATTGTGTGGTAGGTTTGTTCTTGGTAGTTTGGAAATTTTTTCTCTTACTTGTTCCTGAGCTCTCGTATAAAGGGCTTCTTAGTAAAATAGTTCTGTCTTTGTGTTGTTCTTAAAACTGAAAACAACAAAGGCCAGACACCAGCTCCTTTATTCCCCCACCTTTTTTTTGTCTTCTTGGGCTGGAATTTTTTTTTCTTTTCTGGGGGGTACTGAGGGGCATTATCATAATCTAGTTGTATTTGTATGAATATGTCAGGTAGGTTCTGTTAGTTCATTAGAAAAATAAAATCAGTTTTGGAAATCTATAAAATTGTTGAAAATTTTGTTTTACATGCTTTGAAAAAAAAAATGATATAATAAAAAGCTCTCTATCATATATATATATATATATATATATATATTTGAATAAAAAGAAAATATAATTTGAAGGATGTTTATCAAATTTAGTCGTTTTCTTCAGCTGTAGTCTCATGAATGGTTACATTTGAAATATATATATATTTTTTGTGCCATGACTTATATATCTTTTTCACTCTCTCTTCTGTTTCTACATAGAAATGTATGGAACTTTCTCATGAAACATCTTTTAAATTTGGAACCAAGGCATCAATTTTCAAAAGGCTTCATCTTTGTTTTTAATGGCATCTTATTCCGTTGAGTTAACCATTCCACTTGCCATCAAGTCCTCATGAAAAAAAAAAAAATGAATCCTTGAATATGTAGATTGACATACAGACATGCAGGCAGGTTATCATGCACTGATTCTGATTTTGGTCCATTCCTTGCAGAGGAGATCGACCATTATTCTGCATTTGTATAAGTAGTCTAAATGTCATTCCTCAACCCTTTTTCTTCTAATGTTCAAAATATTTTCACAAGTAAGTCTTCTCTTTAAGCAATTGCATTCTCAATGAGATAAAGTCAGAGACATTCTTGTCAGAATGTTAAAATTGGATAAATGACAGAATTGATTATGATCAAAGTTTGGAAAATTTTCAATCAGAATACTGCAAAATTAGTTCTATTTATAAAGAAGATTTTTCTTTTTAATCTTAAAACTTTAGATTATCAATTATGTACTGTTTTAAAATAGTATTTTAAAAAAAAGTAAAGAGTTGAGAACATTCCCCTTGTAAAGTTATCTTTAAAATCTTTGTTTTGTAATAGATAATTTTCTTTATTTTAAAAAGAAAAAATGTTTTCTAAGGTCACAATAATTTGATCAACTTATTCTTTGATTTTTTTGATAAAAGGATGCAATTGCTTTGCAAATACAGGGCAGTGGTTAGAGAGCAGGATGTCTACTGGAAATTTAGAAAACTCAGTAGTTGGAAATGTATCCCCACAAATGTCTGATACTTATCAATACTCACGTTAGGCCAGACAAACAAGATTTTTTCATCTTTAGTTATTATAGAATTCTAGCTAAATTAAAGATTTTGCCTATATACTTCCAGTGTATAGAATATTATTTTTAAAAATGTCTTAAAACCTAAAAAATTGGCTACAACTTAACTGACTATGACTTTTATTACAAGACACGTGTTAAAACATTTTGATTTTTTCTTTAATGGAATTTTTTCATATTAATCTTAATTTTTTCAATATCAATCTTTGAAAAAATAATGTTGAAATGATAGTCAAGGTTTTACTTTTAGATTTAAACTGAATATTTGTATCTTTCAGTTGGCTCAAATCACCAACCCTGTCACTTGATGACAATCAGAGAATATACCAACTAAAATGCTGTGAAATTATAAAGATGGAAATTGTCAAAAATTTCTTCTATTTTATATATTGTGTTATTTTATCTTAGGAAGATACTTATCAACCCAATTGTTGACCACTGTTTGGTAGATGGGTTCTGATACAAATCAAAAATGCTTAATCTTTCAGTTTAACTAATAAAATAAAGCCATTTGAAGTGGTCCATGGATCCTGTCAAAAACTATCTTTATCTAAATCTTTCCTTTAATTTGCTATTTTCTGGTTGTCCCAAAACCTCAACCACTTTCCCTTTCTCTCATCAAACCAACAAAATCAAAAAGAAAAAAAAATCTCTCATCAAATAAGATTTCATCTCATGGGTTGTAAGCTTTGGAGCAAAATTAAAACTACTCTGGTGCTTCTTTTTCTACCTTTTGAGTCCCTAAATTAGAAAAGTGGTTAACAAAGCAGTCTTACAGACCATTATTCAGAACTATAGTAACTTTGGGCCAGGCTAAGCTTGGCTTAACAAATATTTTCTTTCTTTTTCTACATGAATACACAATTGACATTGACTTGTATTCTTGTACTTACATGTTTTTTTGGCTTTGTGGTAGAGCTGACATAAGATGACCATTATGACTTAAAGTCAGTCAGTTTCCAGCTTGTAAAGCCAACAATATGACCAAAATGAAAATGACACATTACTGAGCTCAGAGATTGCTTGTGATAGTTTTCAAGATGTCTGATCTTGACAAACCATTGACACAATCGCAGTAGTGTAAAGATTTCTCATATTAAGATCTTATTTGTTCCTAACAATAATCCATTCTTTCTCACTGATAAAAATAATCACAACTTATTATCTGGAGTGTCAATCAAGTTTTTTCTACAACACAAGGAAACTAAAAAAACTCAAAACTTATTTTTGCTTCCTGCTTTTCTTTCTTTCTCTACTAAAAGTAATTTTTTGTTTATCACTAAATTGTCACCTGGCTAAGGTTTTCCACTATCCACTTGTTATACCAGTTTATCCTGTATTTTCTCTCTCAGATAACCTGTTTGATGTTGAAATCTGTCAATCTGTTGTAGTTTTTCATGGATTTTTAAAAAAGGACAAAAAAGCCAACTCAAAGAATTTTATTTAAAAGAATAGATCATTATATGTAACCAATTTACTGCCAACTTTGTCTTTCTTTACAAAGTTTTTAGTAGTTAAGAGAGTAGCATTCTCAAAATTTCAGTTTTGTGAATGAACAAAATAACTGTTGGATAACAGGGGTTTTTTGAGTGAATTCTTAACAGTAAAAGATATTTATATATCAGATACTAATAAATCCATTACTTTATATACAGTAACATCGCTTGTAGTGTCTAACAAATTCCAATACTCTCAAATAAAGTCTTTGAAAAACAAAATCATTAAAGTTCAACTGATTTCTTTGTATTCCTTTATTTATTTTTAAACTGATGATGCTGAAATGAAATGTTTGTGGTACCTTTAGCAAGCTCATGATTTGAGAAAATTTTATCCTTACTTGTGCCTCATTTGTGATTTGCTTAGTAAATGAGATAAGAATGTTAGCAAGTGATTTTTACCTTTTTGGAAGAGAAAATTTGGTCATAGTTAACAAAAAACAAAAAAAAACTCAAATCAATCGACATTATCTTTTTTTATTATCACTGTATGATTTGCTTTTGGAAAGCAAAAACAGAATTGACAGTTTGGAATCAGTGGTTCAATAGCAAAAACTGAAGCTAAAACCCATAATTGCTCTTCAAAAAAGTACAGATTTCAACTACTATTTCAGGTCATTTGTCAAATAACTATATTCTCAATAATTTCTGTTAATTCTATAGTAAGACTTTCTTATTTATTGTATTGAAACATTTACCCTTAAACTGTTGATATATTAGTAAAAATTAGCTCTTAGAGCTGTTTTGAAATTTTTAAATTTTCACCACCCCAACCAAGGAAGTTACTGTAAAAGCAATCAAGAGTTGAACAGAGAAGATTTGCTAAAATTACAGATGATATATGGCAATTTTACTGCAACTAATTTATATATTTCTAATCAACTAACAATAGTTACCTGATGGTGTTAATACTGTAACCAAGATATTTGTTCAGTTATGTGCTGTTTGTAGTTCATTTGATGATTATTATTTTTATAAAAAGTTTGTGAATTTAAATCCTGGCAAAACCAACTCCAGTAGGTAGTGAATACACAATATTGCATTTTCTTTGTCATTTAGTCAATAAATCACTGGCTATCATTTACTCCTCTTTATTATATTTATTTCACAGGTAAAATTTTACATGGTGTACAAAAATCAGGGTTGGTTTTAGTTTATACATTCTTCCCATTACCTGACTTGTGTCTTTTAGCAGTGCTTAAAAAAAATATATATATTTCTAAAGATTTACATTTTTTCCCAAGTCTACAGCAATAACTTGATAGTGTTGGTGGGGGGAAATTTCAGACTATTTCTAGAAAAGTAATTTAATTACCAACAAAATATTTCCCCAATATACGAACACACAAATATACACCTAAATATATTTCTTTTTTTTTTTCTTTTTTTTTCTCATTTTGCTACCAAAACTTTAAAATGATTAAATGTTATTTGTTGAATTATTTTGTTAAAATTTTTATACATAGATTTTTAAAAAATCTAATTTTGTAACTGGAATTCTGCTTTTCATTTTTTTTTTTCTTTTTTTGTGTAAATGAAAAAAACGAAACAAAAAACAAACCCTTATTGTTTGCTGTATGGAAGCCTCTGTTAACTCCAAAAGATGACAGACTTTTAAATGGGATTTAATATCCTTTGTTTATATCATCTTAAGTTCTGTTTCTGTTTCCCTGTCAGCAGACTAGCAAATTTAAACAACCTTTGCTTCCTATTGTCATCTTTCTTTTTCCCCTACTACATGTCCAAACTTGGAAGGGACTTGTATATTTTTGTACTAAAATAAGTACACCCTTGACTGTTTAAAACAAATCTCTCTTGAGGAGTTTTTTTCATTTTGTATATTTTCATAACATCTTTCTCTGGGTGCTGTTTTGTTTTGTGTTAAATTAAAACTTTTTAAAATCAAAGAGAAACTTGTCAGCTTGAACCTGTTTTGAATACTTTTTAATTATTTTTTGGTTTATTAATTCTCAATTTCCTCTTCAAATGTTGTTGGTATTTTTTTCTGGTCAATTTTATCTATAACTATGTTCATCAGATGAGGTATCATTGCAGTTCAAAAATCATTTCAGACTAATATTCCATTGGGATTGAGTTTCCCTTCCTTCTCTAGTATTGTTACTCCTCTTAATCCCCAATGTGGATTCAACTTGGAGAGCTCATGGTTGTGGTAACAAGTTCTCTGGTTCAATCCTCCACAAAAGCTACAGGATTCAAGTTAGATTATTGATGGTAGGTGAACATACCAGTTGAAACTTAAAGAGATGCTCCATATTTTTTTTTATTATTTTATTGCAATAGATGGAGTTAGGATTGTTTATCCCCAGGGGAAATATCAAGGCAATTTGCAGTGTTGTGCTACAAGAAAAGTCCTTTTTATATTTTTTAGTCCAAAAGTATTCCACACAAATGGCTGTTCCATTACTTTTTAAATAATAAAGAGATATTTTTTATTCTACGGAAGAAATTTCAGAAAATGTCTAAGCTCTTTGTTGCTATCATTGTGATTCAAGTCCAATAATAAAAGTATTTCAACCATCATCATTTTCAAGTCTTTTCATCTCTAGTTTTGCTAAGCATTTTTTTTTTCTAAATAGATCCTACCAACATTTAATAATGGAACTTATGAATTTATTTTTTACTCATTGGGATGAATAAAAGATTTAATCAAGTGACTATCAAAATTTTTCAAGTTATTAAAAGGAAATTTTGTAACAGCCTTCTATTTTAGATAGCATTATAACTCCATACATGTTTTATAATATTTTCTATCTACTTTCCACTTTAAAGAAATAGCTACAACTGCACCAGATGTAATTTATTTTAAAGTTTTTCTAAAGTCGGGTTTTCTATCTCCTGTTGTTTTTCCAACCCTAAAAGAAGACAAACCCTTTGAATAGCACTGACATCTTTTTTTCTAGGCCAATTATTTGTTGGAGAAATCTAATAAAGTGATGAAGGTAATTTTAAAGCTATCTATCATTGGCCAATATTTTTCTCAAATCCTATCTCATTGACCACTCTTTTTCTTTCTTTTTTCTGGGCCAAAAATCGGTGATGGAAATAAATGGGTTGAATGACATCCCTACCAAACAGATTTTTGTGATGCTGCTTCTCAGTTATAATCAAACTAGAAGATGAATCCAACTTCAAAACTGACCAATAAATGCCACCTGCACCAATCAACTTCCATCACTGGTAGACATAATTTTCTTCACTCTTTGCCTGTCTTCTTCCACTTTACAATTCATTAGGCAATAAACTGCATAATGCAACCCCCTCACTCTCTCTTGTGTGTGTGTGTGTATATATATATATATATATATATATATATATATACTACAAATACATTGGCTATCTTAACTTCAAAAGAAGCTCTACTACAGCATACCAAACAGTAAAGGATAGTCTATGTTCTAAAACATTTTTCTCTATTTTACTAATCCTTTGTCCTGCAACCAATCCAGCCTTATTTGGCATTAGTCTCAAGGCATTTTTTAATCAATGGAAAGCAGAAAATTATTTTTTTTTTACTATTATTATCATCCATTGTCTTTTCTCCCAAACTTGTATTTGATTGCTAAGACTCTGCTAGCGAATTTTTACCTTAGCCACAGTCAAGTGTCTTCTTTTTTTCTCTCTCTCTCTCTCTCCAGTTCTAATCCTCTTCTATAGAATGACATAAAATTTATGATTTTATTTCTCATGATTAGTATTTTTGAATATCAAAATGTGTATGTATACACACAAAAAGAATTCTGGGTGGTGAAAGAATTAATTGCAAAATATTTTAGGTACCAATTTTCAATAGATTTTTTTTTTGTATTAAAAAAAAACTTGATAAATTAATGAAATACCTACTTTATAAATATAGTTTTATTTTTTGAACCCAACTGATTTGAGCAGAAAAAAAATTGTTGACCAACCTCTGCAAGATGGACTCCTTCTCCTCTCTTTCTCTCTCTCAGCATCAGGCTTTTTCAAGGTTTATGACATGTGGATGGCTACCTGCTGTGGCACCAACTGCCATGCCACCATTCTGTAGTTTTTTTTATTCATTTATTTTTATTTTTGAAAAAGATTTAGTCTGACTGTTTTCAGAACAGAATTGTGCAACCCCCACAAAAAAAACAAAATTTCTGCAGTAGAAAAAACAAAACAAAAAAAAAACAACTTTGCAGCTATTCTATTTACCAAGGTTTTTATCATGGTTGTAAGACTTGTTGTGTTCAAATAAATGTGTGCCATACAAATATAAAGAGTTTGGTCTTATTTATTTGCATTGTTTTTTCCTAACATTAACTTTTTCATTTTAAATTTTTTTTTTTTTTTTTTTTTTTTTTTTTTTAAATTTTTTAAAAATTTTATTTATTTATTTTTTTAAAACTTTGTACAGGCAGAAAATAAAAATAAAAGTATAATTATCCTGATATACAGGGTTTCAAAAACTTTGATATCACTATAGATAAAGAGTGCAAGAGTTGATGTATTTAATCAGGATATGTAGTCAATAGTGCTTAGTGACTGTTTTTCACTTGTGCGCTCATGTTCTGATTGACCCAGAATACACCAACTATCTCTACAGAGGGGTAAGACTTCCCCAACAAGTGTCCTAGATAGGACACTAAACAATCTAATGGTGAGCTTTCAGTAATGCTGGAGTTTTGGGGAATGCAGAGTGCCCCTTCATTGCCTTCATTCTCAGGACCCTATCAGGTGCAACCAATACAGGCCAATCTATGGGTCAAAGAACTATTTGACATTCAACCTGTGTACTTAGGCTAAATTGAATTGTTTGAAATAGAACTGTTTGATCAGTTAACTGTGCGTAAACAAATGACTGATGTTTAATTGAATTGTTAATGCTACATAACAAAACATTCAACTGTGTAAAAAAACAAATGATTAATAGTAAATAGAATTATTCATATTAGAAATAAGTGATACCATTTAACTGTGTGCAAGAAATAAAAAAAATGAGCTCAAGTTCATTTGAAAATGTTATCTACAAAACATGTTTAGAAATCATATATTCAAAATATATATATATATATATATATATATATATATATATATAAGATGATTTGGCATTAAATAACCTACAATTGTTGATATGCCATAAAATCCAACCAAACCAAATCATATATTTTATGAAACAACTCACTCGGCCTGTTGGTTTGACTGATCGTCTAGTACTGTAGAACCCATGGTTTCTTCTCACAGCCAGCTGAGTGGACATTTCACTGGTTGTACAAAAAAAGTTAAAACCAAACAACAAACACAGGGTGGAAGGAAGAAAAGACAAACACAGATTCAGAACTGCAAAATGCAGGAAAATGAAGTTTGGCACTTTTAAGCATTTTGTATGTATTCATTATGGCTAACATGAGAATTCAGCAAAAATCCTACACAGCTACCAAAAATGCTGACTCATCTGTTCATCATCTTCACTGCTCCATGTCTTTGTTCTTGACTCCATACCGCCCTCTGACTGCTCTGAACCCATGTCTTAGAGCCGACTGACCAGCCGTATGTCTTGAGCTTGAATTGTCTGACTCTACTCCGGAATCTCACTCCTCACTGACAACGTCCTTCGTCCTTTCTTCCAGTCTTGCAGGTTCTCATAGGCACAGCTCTTTGTGTGGTCTTTGCACCAAAATAGACAAATGAAGATCTAGACATTTTGGCACTGCCTCAAAGATACTGACAATAATTCTACCTGTCACCCACAACACACAGAGACCTACACTTACACATCCATCCATCCATCCATCCTCACCCCTCTTCGACTCCCTCCCACCTCTTCGACTCCCTCATACTATCCCCTCCCACTACCATGTGTCTATTCAATTTTTTTATCCAAAATGATCTGAAAAAGTCCTGTTACTTTTTTCGTGTTTTTGAAAACCTCAAAAATGCGTAACAGGATTGAAATAAATTTATAATCCTATGTGACCGGTTTCGTTGTTTTTCTTAAAGTGTATGTATATATATATATATATATACATATATATGCACACATATACATACACACATGAATGCTCATTATCGTGCCACAATCTACTATATATGTATAAAGAGGATTTGGCATTAAATAACCTATAATGGTTGATATGCCATAAAACCCAACCCCCTACCAAACCATGATCTGATGACTGTACAGGTGAGAAACAATCACCAAGTTTTGTTGATTCTTTGTCTATACTATTCTAATTTAGATGCATCAGATTTTTTTAAACGCCTTTTATATTTGATTAATAAATTAAAATTAACCAGAAAATGAACAGTTGAAAACACTGAAGTGAAACTTAATTATTTAAACATTAACTCTTGATCCAACTTCAGTTTTATTTGTCAAATTCAAAATGCACAAAATAATTGAAACAGTGAAACTTACAACAACCCATTCTGAGGAGCCAAATTATTTCTAGTTAAGCTCCATGATAATTTTCTTTTTTTTTCCTTTAAATATTATTTGATCAAAGTTTTACTGTTTTAATTAGTTACTTTGCATTTTCTTTCTATGCAATCAAGCATTTAAAGACTTTATTGATATTATGTTCTTTGAAATGACTTACTGACCAAACCAAATTCTTCCTCTCTCCCCTTACTCAGTTGGGATTTTATTCTATAGAGATTTTGATCCTTCTGATCAAAATGTTCAACTCCAATAAAATTGTCTTATACTAACTTCATCTATCTTCACAAAGAAGCATAGTATACATGAATTATTGCATATTGATGAACTGACAAAATAACATTTGTCAGCTCTGTTATTATCTTAAATTTGAATATAAACATGATAATTTTAGTATATATATACGTTTTTTTTTTTTTTTTAATCATACGTGTGAAAGCACGTGTGATACCATGTCCTCATCAGCCGCCAACCAGGGGTGATAACAGTTTCAGTAGCTCAAAAAAAATATTTGTCAGCTCTGTCATTATCTTAAGTTTGAATATAAACATGATAATTTTAGTATATAGATATATGCTGATTTAAAACTGATCTGGAGCCTAATTATTAGATGCCGTTTACTGTTATACTCAGGTCACCCTCTTAGTAGGGAGGGGTCATACCCCCCCCCTTCTACAGTGGATATGATCAGTGTATTTTTAGCTCTACCAACAGGGCTGACAAATTTTAGTTATTTTATTTTTAGGATAATTTTAGTAATATAGATTTGGATTCAAAACCGTTTCCTTCAAAATCAACAGCTCAACATTTAAATTTGGTTGACTGGTCAGAAAGAATGGAATGTTATCTCTTATTATGGGTACATTTTTTTTTAAACTAGTGAGGTGTCATCTTCAAATTCTATTTGATAAAGGATCAATGAATTTTTCTTTTCCAACCAACATAAACAGATCAGTTATTTTTTTATTTTTCACATTTTTCAATGGCAGATGTACCAAAGGAAAGCATTAAACAATTAAAAAAAAATTTGTTGTGATTGTCAACTGTCCATGTCTAAATTTATTAAATTCAAATGCTTTTTTTTGTGTGTGATTGTAAAGCTTCATAATTGTATATCACAAAGACTAGCCTCATTGTTTGGTTTGGTTTGGTTTCTTTGTTTAATGGCATATCAACCTTCATGGATTATCTAATGCCAAAGCCATCCTTGTAAAACAGTAACAATACTATTTAACCCATAGCTGTGAGGATAAGGGGTTTAATACCTTTCCCAAAGGTAATTCATTATTTGTAAACCATTACAAATTTGTCCTGCTAGTCATTATCTACTCATCTTGATGTACAAAACTGATATAGTAGGAAGCTATAATCTATATTATAATTCTTCTTGTCTGCTCACATATAACACTCATCCACATACCTTCCCTGAAGCTAAGAGAGATATTCTTCCACCCTCCCACTTAACCAAGTCAGATCCTATTTACCCAACCGCTCCACTCGGGCAGGATATAACTCAAGGTCAATTTTTAAGCGGAGTTCAACAGGTTTGAATTCAGAGTTTTCCTTCTCCTAGACTAGTTGCCTTACCAAGGCTGAAGAACCCAGTCTGCCCTACTATTTACCCATAGCTGGAGGGAGAATTATTGGATTCATACCTTTCCCAAGGGTATTAGTGCTATGTGAAATGCAATCAGTCTCGTCCAGGATTTGAACTCGTGTCGCCGTGTCCATTTTCTATGACGATAACCATTACACCATGGGCATCTCCAAACCAAGTCAGATACTCTTCTATATTAACTCCCCATAACCAAGTGGGGAAATTCTTCTGCTCTCCCCCTTATTCAGTTGGGATATTATTCTATGTAGATTTTGCATCTTCAGATCAGAATGTTCAACTCCAATAAAATTGTCCTGTGCTAACTTTATCTATCTTCTATCTATAGTGAACATGAAGTATTGCATATTAGTTTGCTGAAGATCTGATGACCTTTGTAGATCCAGTGAGCTCCAAAGATCTATCAGCTCCAACTGTGTGCTGTCAAAGAATGAAAAGGAACTTAAAAAAAGAGCTCTAAAGATTCCTCAGTACCAGCAATAAAATTTTTCACAAAATAGAATATGCAACTATATATTGATATTCAGTCCATTCAGCTGGCGCTGTAGAATATGCTGATTTTATGGCTGCAGAGGTGTGAAACCTCTCCAATGAGTGTCCTGATATGACACTAAACTAGTGAGACAATAGTTTTGGAGCTTTGATGAAGGTGGAGTACTCCTTCATTGGCATTATTCCCTAATCTACTCTGACCTGGAGTGTCAGTATCTGTTCGAGTCCCATTTATGGGTCAAGTAGAACTGTATAATCATTTATTACACTTGAAACTATTTAACTGTGTGCAAACACATAAATGTTGAATAGAATTACTAATGTCAGATAGCAATAATTGGAATTATTCAATCAACTGTGTGCAAACAAATGAACTCTGGCTTGTTTAAAAATTGTTACCTAAAAACTATTGTTTACTAATCATATATATTTAATATATCTATATAAACAAGATTTGGCATTAAATAATCTACAAGGGTTGATATGCCATAAAACACAACCAGTGGGTGTCCTCATGGTGTAATGGTTAAAGCGATGGACTGCAGAATCGTAGTAAGCGAGTTTGAACTCAAGTTGTGCTATTATGCCCACTTTCGAACAAATACCCTTGGGAAAGGTATGAACCCCCTCCCCTTATCCTCCCAGCTATGGGTTAAATAGTACCACTACTGTTCTAGTAAGATGGCTTTACTGGACATTGGCATAATGGTTAGAGTGTTTGCCAATGGCACGGGAGACCTGGGTTCAATCCCAGGTCGAGTCATATCAAAGGTTCAAAAAATGTTACTTGATGCTACCTTGCTTAACACTCAGCATTTAAGGTAAGAATCAAGGGTAAAGTGGAGCAATCCAAGGAAAGGAGTAGCACCCTCCCCTACACCTTGGAATTGAAAAGGGAGCCTTCAGGTTACCCTCAACTAAGGTTGCCAACTTTTTTTACTTTTATAATGGCTTTGGCATTAAATAACCTACAAAGGTTGATATGCCATTAAACAAAACAAACCAAACCAAAACTCAACCAACCAGCTGATATATTGATCTTGTAGTATTGGTAGAATTAAATACTAACAAATGATATGTGTATTAAGTATTATATAGATTGTTATTGTATATTTTTATATTTCTTGCAAAGGCAACAACAGGATTTATACATAATGAACTTGCAAATTATCCTTTCTTGCTAAAGTAGCTTCTTGAATCTTTTGTTCTGAGGAATTTTCATGAGTCCTGTTTGTGAATATAATTCTAAATCCTATTGAACAATAATAAATGTACCAACTCACACTTAACAGTAGCCAAACAAAAATTAATAACACAAAACGATCATATATCTGTGGCAAAGTGATCAAGACTAAACATGATACCAAAGTATTAAGGCCATATGAGGCATGAGATAAATATTATTGATTGATTTTAATGACATGTCAACCCATGTAGTTTTAGAGGTTAGGAAATTGCATTCATTATACATTCATATTTACATTTTTTGTGTTGTTGTTTCTTAAAGAGTTTTTTTTTTTTTGGCACTTGTTCTATTGAATAAAAATAATTTTTAAACTATTTGATGCAAAGATTGAACCCCAACATGTATGACCCCTCAAAGTGAATGCTGACCTGAGAATAATGGCAACTAAAGAGTACTCCACACTATCTAGATCTCTAGAACTGGAGCCTCCCCGCTAGATGTAGTTTACTTTTGTAGGGGGGGTCTTATCGCTCTGCAAGGTATACAGTCATTATATTCTAAGCCTCTCCATAACATTTCACAACTGGAACTTTGATTCATGACATTTTTATTGCAACTCATCCCTGTGTAAAATAAACAAAAAAACTCTTAAACAACTAAACAAAAAATGTAGATATAAAAGTATAATGAATATGATTCCCTAACCTCTAAGTATAAACAAACCCTAAGCATGCCATGCCATTAAAATCATTCAATCAATTCATCATTTGAGTCAAGATGCGGTTCTTCATTTTATTCAAATGGCTTGTTTTGGCTTAATGGCATATCGACCATTGCAGGTTATTTAATGCCAAATCTATTTTTATACATATAAACAGTTCTATTTCAAAAAATTCAATTTAGCATAAGAACAGTTTTTTGTTTACACACAGTTAAATATAAAAACAGTTCTATTTGAAACAATTCAGTTTAACTTAAGTACACCGTTTAGTTCTATTTAACACATAGATAGGACCCTATCAGGTGCTATGACTCCAGGCCAGAATGGATCAGGGAGCAATGGCAAAGGAAGGAGTACTCTGAATTCCCCAAAGGTGCAGCATTACTGGAGCCTCACCATCAGATTGTTTAGTGTCATATCCAGGACACTCATTGGGAGAGTTTTATCCCTCTGCAGAGATGCAGTCAGTGTATTCTGCTGTCCCAGCTAACTGGACTGAATTCAAACAGAAATGACACAATATGCTAAATAAGATAAAGTAGTCTGAGAACAAAAAAAAAAAGTTAAAAAAAAATGAACCAGATATAAAAATTTCAAATGGTAAAGAAAAGAGGAGTGTGGCGAGCTGAGTAGAACTGGAAATCCATTTCTGAATTATGAAATATTATTTTTTTATTAAATTTTCAAAATTTTGCTTATTTTACAAGTCAAGCCATTCAACATTTTGTATTTTTTTTTTTTTTACTTTCATTCTTATTTATAATAGTAAAGATATAATCCAAATAGAGTTTTAATTTTCACAATAACGGTCATGAATTGTCTCCCTTCAGTCTCAGATTAGCATAATTACTATAATTTCAATCCTGCAACATTTAGTGATATCATATTAAAGATAAACATGTCATAGAGGGAAAGAGTAAAGATAGAGAAAAGAATAATTAGAATTCTTAAGACCCTCTCTCAAAAACTATATAGATATCAAGACCACCTCTCAAAAACTATATAAATATCAAGACCATCTCTCAAAAACTATATAGATATCAAGACCCTCTCTCAAAAACTATATAAATCAGATGTTCTATTTTTATATCAAGCAGGGACCATCTTCCATAATGAAAATTTATGTAATACGAGATTACCTGTAAACCTGTTAGTTTCCAATTGTAACCGTGCCTAATGATGATTTTGATGCTTCTATTTAGAAAAGAATGAAGAATTCTAATTAACATTTCATTGTTATCTCCATTATCTCGAGAATTTGGATAATTAGAAAAAGTGCTTGTTAAGATAATTATTCATTAACAAATTAGACTGGAAATTGCTTTATTCCCTTAGAGGATTTTAACTGTATTCCTCTAATAAAGATCTTGCTCTGATGTGCCACTTTTGTTGTGTTATGGATACATATATACACATTTAATAATAATGTTGATACTGTTTATAGCAAAAAATTGTTTCCTGGACCAATTAAAAAATCAGTCTTCTTGAAGATATATATATATTTACTCATCACTTAGCCTGTGCAGGATGTGACACAAGGTAATTTTTTAAGCAGAGTTTAAAGGGTTTGAATTCAAAGTTTTTGTTCTCCTAGACTGGTTGCTATACGCATGTTGAAAATCCCAGTCTGCCCTCCTATTTGCCTATAGCTGGAGGGAGAATGATTGGATTTATACGTTTCCCTTGAGGATCAGTGCTATGTGAAATGCACACAGTCTTGTCCAGGATTTTAACTCAGATCACCATGTCTATTTCCAACCATAGTAATCATGAATGCCTCTTGAAGATATATGCTGATTCAAAACTGTTTCCATCAACATCAATAGATCAACTTTTATATTCAGTTGAATTGTCAAAAAGAAAAGGATATTATATCCTGTTTTTGATAGGTTTCTTTATACCAAAGAAAAGAAGTCTCAGAAGTAACAAGACTCTCTAACCAATAATTTAATAGAGGGTTTTATCTTTTAGAAAATCTATTAAGAAATAGTTGGAGTTCCTGCAAGGTCTCCCTTCTGGTCAGGTTGTGTTTTATGGCTTATCAACTTTTGTTGGTTATTTAATGCCAAATCCTGTTTACATATATATATATATAGTTGGCAGTCATAGTCGAGAGCAACTGGAGGGCTACCTTTTCAATAGCTACAAATCCGAGGAGTAGGGGGGGACACTACTCTTTTCTATGGACTGCTCCTCTTTACCCTTGATCTTTACCTTATGGTGCTGGGTGTTAAGCAAGGCGGAATCAAGTACCATTTTTTGAGCCTTTGGTATAACTCGACCTGGGATTGAACCCCAGTCTCCCAGACCATTAGCAAACACACATACACACTGTAATAATTTCTGATCCACACTTCCAACCAAACATAAGGGGGTGTCCTCATGGTGTAATGGTTAAAGCAATTATGATCACTTTCGGGCAAATACCCTTAGGAAAGGTATGAACTCCCTTATCCTTCCAGCTATGGGTTAAATAATACCACTACTGTTCTCTAGGAAAATGGCTTTGGCATTAAATAACCTACAAAGTTTGATATGCCATTACACAAAGAAACCAAACCAAACCAAACTAAAACAACCAAAAATATTGGGTAAATACCTACTCTCATACAGAGACATTCAATGGTCTAGGGTTTCTGACTCTTCGACTGATTCATGTTGACCAATCCTGTTACTGAGCTCAACCTGCCAGGGGTAGAGGGATTGGGTAAATACCTACTCTCATACAAATATTGAAAATGCATTACCTCAATGAATAATGACAAGGTAAACTTTTTGAAATATCCATTCAACTTCTTGGGGCCCATTCCTCTTGGCAAGAGTGTTGTTTAACCATAATCATAATGATATCAATAACAACTGTACATAAAGAAATGTAAATACAAAACACAGGTGACTCCGTTGTTCAGGTATCAACTGTTTATTGATTTCTGGCTTCGGTTTTCCGACATGAGGAGAGAGATGCAATTCTTAAAAGTCTTTCGTAATCATACTACACTAACTACATCTTTCAATGGCCGAAATCCAACTCTATGTCCCAATGGCAGAAACTCAACTTTCGTCTTCCATGATCCAACCTCAGAATCTCAACTGCCTGGTCGGACCCCAACTTCTCAACACCATGGTCTTAACTCAACTTCTCAACACCATAGTAGGAACTCAACTTTTACTGTCTGCCATTGAGGCAGACAACCCAACTTTCTGCCTACATCGTCCAAAGTCAACTCCTAACTGACTCATTTTCAAAATCTTCAAATTCTCAGGATCATCGCTTCCAGGCATGACGTCATTCACACTCCAGTCCCATTTCCTATCTGGGGTTTATTATGAAAATTGTGATTGTCATATCCTTTGCGCGTGAGCGTAAACTGTACCCAATGCTATGCACCTGAAATAAGAGCCGAATAGTTTAAAGCCCACTCAAACTGAATGATAAAATATAATTAACGAAAAATTATTAATATAAAAAAATTATTCCTTAATTATATAACAAGAGTTCTTGTACCAATCTGGCTGGATAGAAAGACTGTTCAAGGATCTAGGACACCAAAGTACTGAAAATGATTAAATATCTAAAATTTAGTTAAAATTTTCTACTGGTGATTATTATTAATGATTAAATATTACTTTTCTGCAGTCATATTATGAGCCTTCTTGATTAATTGCTTTGCAATCAACTGTTACATTGATATAAAGAATAGTTTCTTCAAAAACTTGGTCAACAGAATTAAAACACCTCCCAAAATAGTATTTTAAGAATTTCAGAGGACAAAATGGCAAAGCCACTTTCAATGCATCTCCAAGTAGCAAACTGTCAAACATGACAATTCCAGGATTAGTTATCAAAGATAAGATTACCTCACTAATTACCATTGGTTTGTTAGTAATTAGTTGAGTTGTTTTTAAATATCCATGACACGATCAAATCTGGTTGTCATCTGGTACTTTGTGTCTTAATTATCCATTTTAGTGGACAGAATGAGAATTCTACTACAAAACAGTTCAACTTGTTTGACACGTCAGACAGCAAAGATCTAATTGGTTATCAAACAATAAAACATCTTTTTTGATAACTAAATTAAAAACAAGAATAGCTGTCAGACAAGTGATGGTGTGTTACAAGAGTAATGTAATTGTTGTAGTGAATTATGTATACTGAGTCAATCATAAAATGTAGCTCAATATTGTGGCAGATGAGTTTTCTGAGTGCCATGATAAAAAAGTTAATGCTGAAATGAATTAAAAAAAAAAAACAAGCAGCCAGCAAATCATACAACAGGTGTTGAGTTGAAACAGATGTTGTCTTTATATATTATTTATGGTAATGAGCAATAGTTTATAAAGGTATACCATGTAAGTTGGTGACTGTAGTCAAGGGCGACCTGAAGGCTTTCCTTTCAATAGCTACTAACCCTACCGAAGTGTAGGGGGGTGCTACTTCATTCCCAGGATTGCTCCACTTTACTCTTGATCCTTACCTTATAGTGCTGAGTGCTAAGCAAGGCGTCATCAAGTACCATTTTTTGAGTCTTTGGTATGACTCGACCTGGGAAAGAACCCCAGTCTCCTGGACCATTGGTAAACACTCTACTCATTAGGCCAACAGCCCGCACACATTTCAACTACTGACTACTGGGATGCAACTGTAGTTCTGATGATTTTTGGTCTATCTATACTCATTAGCTTTTTGTGCTGTGAAATAGGGAAACGTCCTTTCTGGAAAGCATTACAAATGGGGATTTTTTTCTATTTTTAAATTCTGTGACACACATAGGTCAGTAACCATCGCAGGTGGGGAGTCCCAATGGTATAGTACTTAACATTCAAGACTGTGACATCATCGTAAGCAAGATTAACCTCACTTTTGGGAAAGGTATATTAAAAGTAAAGCAGGCAACCGTAGTTGAGGGTGATCAGAAGGCTCCCTTTTCAATAGCTACTACACTGAGGTGTAGGGGAGGGCGCTACTCCTTTCCCTGGATTGCTCCACTTTACCCTTGATATGTACCTTATATTGCTGAGGGTTAGGCAAGGAGGTATCAAGTACCATTTTTAAAGTCTTTGGTATGACACGATCTGGGATTGAACCCTGGTTTCCCAGACCATTGGTGAACACTCTACCTACTTGACCAAACCCCTTAACCCTCCAACTATCGGTGAAATAGTGTCATGAATGTTCTTTTACAAGGATAGATTTGGCATGAAATAACCCACATAGGTTGATATGTCATTAAAACAAAACAAAAAAGCAACAAACCATTATGAGCGTATCCAAGTTCATCTGATACTTGAAATGAATGGAACAATTACTTGGGAATTGGATTGTTGAGGCAGCAACAGATAGACTTATTTGAGACTAATCTAGATGCTGAAGTTTAAATTTTATATTTGAATGAAAGCACTTCAACAATTTGATTGGGTTTTCTCAATATCTAATTTGAAAACATAGAAGAATCAAGTGGCAATGACAGAATCATCTTTCACTATTTAATTACCAGATTTCCTTTGAATAAAAATCAAATAAGTCAATGTAATTGATAGATTGATTGATTAATTGATTAAAAGTGTTTGCATTTATAACTCTTTTTATAATTTGTGGCTGATTAATTGATTGATTTTAATGGCATGTCAACTGATCTAAGGTCATTTTATGCCTAGAGGTTAAGGAATTTCATTCATTGTACATTCATTTTTTATGTGTAGTTGTTTCTTAAGAAGTTTTTTTTTGCACATGGTCCTATTGATAAAATAAAAGCAGTTTGTTTAAAATACTATCTAGAGATATTAGAAAGAATCAGTGCATGTATTTATTCTTTGAGTGGAAGGGAGAAAATATATTAAATTCAAATTTCACCTAAATTTTGGGTTATATAATAAGAGATGAAAGTATTGTAAGGAAACAGAAATTGCGTCTGGTGGTCAGTGGATGAAGCCTTTTTGACTGACTTTGTCAAAATTCGCTGATTCAGTTCAGGTTGCATGTCAATGTTCGGCATATGACCTTTGATATTGAGGTTGGCAGTTTGATTTGGGGAAAATCCAACTGAGGACAAAGGGTTTTTTGTCTATTAAATCTTATAAAAGTGTTATAAAAAGACTGTCATATTGGCCAGGTAGCAGATAAGGTTCAAACAAGCCATCGACCCAATGAAGACTTGACTATGCTACTAAGAAGGTGTCTAGAGACAGAAATACATTAAAGAAAAATGGAAGACCAAGTGCCACAGGAATAAAGATTCAAAGAACTTTTTATGCAGGTTACATGAATGTTGAAGTGAATTATGAGTAACAAGTTTTCCAGCTGTCATGATAAAAAGGTTAATGCTGAAATGAATTATATATAAAACAAGCAAACATCAAAACGAATAACAGGGGTTTGAGTTTAAACAAATGTCTTTTTACATATTATTATAATTTATATATAATTTTTGGTAATGACCAATAGTTTACATAAGATATATTAAGTGAGTATTTGTTAATCATCTGTTTTTTTTAAAGAACTGGATTATATCCAACAAAATTCACTTGAAAAGACCAAAGGAGAGAGAGAGAGAGAAAGAGAGACAGAAAATGCTTCTGAAATGAATAGAATTTATTCCAACTTAACCATTTGTTAGTGTCATGTGATATCCCACGGAGACGATAGAAATAAGATTAATACTATCCTCCCGTTGGAATGAACAGTGGCAACCCGTCAAAAAAGTGACCGTTAAGAAAGAATGTAGGTCACAGAGGGGATATCAACAGATGTTGGTACTTAGTAACCTCAGGTCGCCGGACACCAGGGGGAAGGAAGGAGAAGCCAAATGATTGGCTGGGACCCTAAAACGGAAGTGGCACCCTTCTCCCCGTCGGCGAAAAAAACGAGAAGAAATGTTAGTTATTGGAAGGGGCTCATGGCAGACAGACCCATAGCCTTTACTCCGGGTGAAGAAGACAAAAAGAATATCTGAGACACGAGGGACCCGAGTTCTTCAAGCCAGTATTAAAAATAGCATAAAGTCTATTAGCCTGTAAAAGAAGAAAGATTCTCCAGTGGAACCCCATCAAAAAATAAGATAAGTAACTTTGGGGCTATTTCTCCTTTATACCCAAATTTTATATACCACCCTCTCTCTCTCTCTCAATTTGAAGGAAAACGAAAGAACAGAAAAGAAGAAAGACATTTATGTCCATGGACTGTTCAATTCATTATATATATTTGACACTTTGAAAGTGTATCTCTTTGTACAGTAAAGGATTCATGTATTTTTATGTTACCACGTGGTCGAAGTTGTTCTTTGCAGTCCTGCTACGAATTTGTTACCTCATGCTTCCTTTTCAGCTTCTATTCGCCTTATGTTATCTTGCTTAGAATTGTCCTATTAATTCCTTTAAAATATCACACGGGAAACCGGAGTTGCCGACTATAACAATATAATATTATTACGACTAAAACCTATAGGTCCATATCTTCTGTTGTCTAGGGGAAGGAAGTTTAGTGGCCTTGGTGGGTGTGTGGATAGTGTGAAATTTGGAACCCCTTGCCAGCGGTGGTCAGTCTGGCCCTAAATTAATCCCTCACGTAATATGCCAGGTCTTATATGCCTGAGAGAAAAACTCTGAACGAGGACTTATTCTATAGGGGATCAAGTGCCAACCTGTCCCGTCTTCACACGTACGAAAATAAAGTCCCGTTTTGGGATTTTAGCCAATTTGCCGTCACATTAGCAACTGAAAAGACATCTTCCAAGAGGTATCTTTGTTTCTGGGTCTTCTTACTTTTGAAAACAGTAATGAAAGTAATGGTTGTCTTGATGTAGATAAGGAAATATTTTACCATCATGCAAAAATATCTCAATCCCTAAAAGTAAATAAAATTATAGGAATTTCATGGTACATACCAAATATTTTCTAAAACTATTATTTCAGATGTTGAAAAATAATTGGTTTGTACATTTTGATAATATATGTATTTATCCAATCCCTCCGCACAAGCAAGATGTGACACAAGGTCATAGTTTCCCTTCTCATCGACTGGTTGCCATACCAAGATGAAAAGTGTTCAATTTTCCTATAGCTGGAGAGAGAATTATTGGATTCATACCTTTTCCAAGGGTATTAGAGCAATATGAAATACAAACAGCCTTGTTCAGGATTTGAACTCATTCAGCTGGGTCTGTTTCCCACAACAATACCCGTTACACCATGGGCAATGTTTTGATAATATAGAACCAAAAAGAATTTTGACTTTTTTTTTAATACTGATCTCTGACCCCAGAAGAATATACAGCTACCTTATCTATCAAGTATATTATTTCCTTCTTTTACTGATTGATTGATTGATTTTAATGGCATGTCAACCCACTTAGAGTTTTTTTTATGTTGGGTGGTTAAGGAATCACATTCATTGTACATTCATATTTACATTTTTTGTTTCTTTAGAAGTTATTTCCCACAGTCCTATTGAATATGAATCATTTTTAAACATGTAACATATGGACCCTCGACCGAGCAGTCAATTAAGAGATGCACTTGTGTAAATAACAGGTGGATCCAGTTGAAGATATCGGGGTATCACCTTGACCCGTGGACGTGGTTGAATTCAGTGCAAATACATACACCCACAGGGAGCAGGTGGGCGTCAAACAATTATATAACCAGATGCCACAGACGGTTTGAGTTAGTTGGAGTTCGAGTTACAGTTAGTTGGAGTTTGAGTTGCAGTTCAGTTCCAGTTGCAGTTGCCTGCGGAGTGAGAACCATCTCCAGACAGAGGGCTTGGGTCCTCAGGACCCCGGTTGAGCAGCCTAGCAGAAAGAGGAAAAAATGCTGCTATAGTCAGAGGAACTTGGGGTTAATATGTGGCAGTCTGTTCCATCTCCAACTCACCTCTCACACATAACCAACATTAACCTTTCGCAACCCTTTCGAGAATAAAGTGTGAGAGGTATATTTTTCTAAAGAAGTGTGTTCGTTCGTCATTATTGTTGATTATGTTTCCGCATGTATATGTATACATATAGTTGTATCATGGCTATACAACAAACACAACAATATTACCCATAGTACTACCACTGAGTTACAGAGGACCTGGGAAAAATGGCAATAAGAGGGTTATCCACACTCTCCAGATCTCTGTAACTGGAGCCTCCCTATTAAGTGTAGTCAGTGTCATATTCACGACATCCCTTTTGTTAGGGAGAGGTGTAGTCTTACCCCTTTGCAGGGGATACTATCAGTATATTCTAAGACTCACCAATGAAGTGATGTCTCATTTTAGTGTTTGATAACAGAGCAATAGAGTTTCTTTCTTTGCCTGTTATATATTGACCCTCGACCGAGCCATCAATCAAGAGTAAATGTGTAAATGAGCAGAAGAACTGCGGAAGCAGGTGGGCATCAGAAAATAATATAACTAGGTGCCTGGACAGTTTGAGTCAGTTGGAGACAGGATGCCAATGGGTGAACCAGCTGTAGATTGAGGGCTTGGGCCCTCAGTGACCCCCAGTTGAGCAACCCAAGCCAAGATGCGAAAGAAGCGCTGCTATGGTCAAGAGAAGAACTGGGGTCAATATAGCCGTCTGTCCTTGTCTCCACTCATGTCTCACACACAACAAACATCACCCTTTCGAAAATAAAGTGTGAGAGATTTATATTTTTATAAAGAAGTGTATTTGTTCGTTATTGAAGTCGTCATTATCGGTTAATGATGTTTCCGCATGTAATTGTATATTTGTAAATGTACATGTGTAGTTGTATTGTAGCTATACAACATCCCCATCATCACCACCTGGTCAGTTAGACTACCAATGGTGTACCAGTATTTTTAGTTCCATTAACATTGAAGAAAGCATTCTATTTCTTAATTTCTAAAAAGTCCATTGTGTTTATCTATTTTCCTGGACATGTAAATATGATTGATGCCTTTGACATACTGTAAAATGTTTTTATTCATTTTGCTTGGAAGGTGTGTATGTGTGTGTGTGTGTGTGGGGGATATGTATAATTAATGGTTTCCTCTTGTTCTCAAAACGCCTTCAGCAATTAAGATTTTCTTGTTGTCAATTATTCTACTCTTATCAGCCATTGTTACTTTCCTTTTATCATTTGAACATCTTGCCATGCAGTAAAATGTCGAGTGAGCTACTTTTGCTGATTATGACTTCTATAGATAAAGAGTTCAACTTTTAACTATACTTGTACCTCAGTGCCATACTAAGCTTAATAAATTCCAATGTATATATTAATGTTTGTTTGTAACTATGTATCTAGCTAACTATTGTTTGTGTGAGTCACACTTTCAGTTATAAATATGCATGAAGGACTGCTTAACACTTTTACAGGAATGTACAGAAAGAGAGAAGGAGAGAAGTCATTAATATGTTTAGATAAAGAAAAAGAAGGTATGGATGGAGAATGTGGAGGTAGAGATAGAGAAGGTTGGAGTAAAGAGAGGTGAAGGTGGAGAAACTGCACAAGGTTGAGGTGTATTTTAAACTTACATAAACTTATCAAAAAATTTAAAAATTCCCTTCCAATATTCATACAGATATTCATCTCAATATTTCAGTGTACCATTAGTTGATCATATTTACCCAACCCCTCTGCTCGGGCAGGATATGACACAAGGTCAATTTTTAAGCGGAGTTTAACAGGTTTGAATTCAGAGTTTTCCTTCTCCTAGACTAGTTGCCTCACCAAGGCTGAAGAACCTAGCCTGCCTTACTATTTACCCATAGCTGGAGGGAGAATATTTGGATTCATACCTTTCCCAAGGGTATTAGTGCTATGTGAAATGCAATCAGTCAGGTCCAGGATTTGAACTCGTGTCGCCGTGTCCATATCCTGCGACGATAACCATTACACCACGAGCACCTCCACAACCATTAGTTGATGATACTATTTTATAGCTGTTATAAGAGTAATATATCATTAATGGACATGTATCTTCCTTAATTTTTGTTTGTTTGTTTGGGTTTATGGCATATCAACCTTTATAGGTTATTTGATGCCAAATCTATTTTTATACATATAAACAGTTCTATTTCAAACAATTCAGTTTTACCTAAGTACACAGTTTAAATGTCAAAACAGTTCTATTTCAAACAGTTCAGATTAGCATAAGTACGCAGTTTAGTTCTTTTTGACCCATAGATAGGACCTTATTAGGTGCTTCAACTCCAGGCCAGAGTGGACCTGGGAGTGATGGCAATGAAGGGGTACTCTGTATTCCCAAAACTCCATCATTACTGGAATCTCACCATCAGATTGTTTAGTTTCATATCCTGGACACTTGTTGGTGGAGGCCTTACCCTTCTGCAGTAATGCAGCCAGTGTATTCTACAACCCCCAGCCGACTGGGCAAATCTTTCTTAATGATTTACATAATCTTTAGTTTAGTGTAATGGTTAACATCATAGACAATGGAATGTACGACCTAATTCAAAGTCTGGATGAGGCTGTTTACATTTGACATCATGTTAATGTCCTTGAGAAAGGCATAAATCCATTTCTTCTTTCCCCAACTATGGATAAATAGTGGGGAAGACTGGATTCTTTAATTTTGGTTAGGCAAATCTAAGAGAAGGAAAACTCTGAATCCAAACAAGTTGTACTCCACTTAAAAATTGACCTTGTGTCACATCTGTTATGGTAATTTACCCATGCATACATGAACTCTCCCAGCTATGAATAGCAGCAGGTAGTGCTCTTAGGTAGAAGGTAATATTACAGCAGACAGCCTTGACAGTCAGACCAAAACAGTCTCACTGGTAAAGTATATGTTGTACTACTGTTCTTTTTTTAAATACATTTGTTAAACACAATTACTTTTGTGTCTTTATTTCTGGCTTCTAACATGGTCACAACAATATCCTTCCAGTAGCAAAAGGTTTGAGTAAATACGAGGTGCATAGGATAAGTTTCCAGACTTTTTTGTATGGGTATTTAAAATTGTCATAGACTCTTGAAAATGCACTATGTTATTGCAATACATCTTATGAGATGACTGACCAATTTTTATGATTTCAGGTTTAAATGAAGAGCTACAGCAGAAATTGGAATACACCCTACTAAAGCCTGAGTGCCACAGCTGGTGAATTTCAAAAATGCAATCAGACAATTTAGAACAACGATATGCAATAAAATTCTATTTTAAACTTGGAAAAATGACAAAGAAATGTATGGAATGCTTCACACTGTTTTTCGACCATCTTGCAGGAATTGAGCATCAGTTTTTGAGTGGCATAAGAGATTAAAGGAAGGAGGTGCCCGTGGTGTAATTGTTATTATCGTAGGAAATGGACACAGCGACACGAGTTCAAATCCTGGACGAGACTGACTGCATTTCACATAGCACTAATACCCTTGGGAAAGGTATGAATCCAATTATTCTCCCTCCAGCTATGGGTAAATAGTAGGGCAGACTGGGTTCTTCAGCCTTGGTGAGGCAACTAGTTTCGGAGAAGAAAAACTCTGAATTCAAACCTGTTAAACTCCGCTTAAAAATTGACTTTGTGTCATATCCTGCCCGAGCAGAGGGGTTGGTAAATATGATAAGAGATTCAAGGAAGGCATGGAGTCTGTGAGGGATGATGAGAGGAGTGGGAGGAGTAAGGAAGTCAATACACCAGAGTTAATTGGCCAAACAGTTAGGGTTAGGCTTACTATGTTGAGATTTTAAGGGATTTCAGGAAGAGATTCCGTCGCAAGAGGCCAGCACTCTTCAAATCTGGTTAGTGGCATTTCCACCAGGACAATGCACCAGTCCACAACTCCATCCTTGTCACAAACTATTTGACCAAGATGGGCATCAAGACAGTTCCTCACCCTCCCAATAGTCCAGACCTTACTCCCTGTGACTTTTGGTTATTACCTAAGCTCAGAGGCTGTCGTTATGAGACAATTGAGAAGATAAAAGAGGCTGTGACAAAGGTCATTGACATTGGGCCTTCCAGAAGTTGTTGGAATGGTACAACAAGTGCATTTCAGTCGGAGGAGATTACTTTGAAGGGGACTAGAGTTTCATGTGTGTACTATCAATAAAAGTGCCCATACAAAAAAAGTCTGGAAACTTATCATATGCCCTTCGTACATACATATTATTTAGAAAACTGCATAAGGAATATGTTTTTTATACTTATATAAACTAATCAAACTTTAGGAATACTTTTCTGTTATTTGAATAAATATTTTTTTTACTGTTAATGAATACAGTGATTATATTAGACAAAATGTCAGATGATAACATGGTTTTAAATATAAGAATTTTTTTATGTCTGTTTTTTTTTTTGCATTGGATACAAAGTAGGTAAAATCATAGAAAATAATTTAAAAATCCTCATTGATTCAGAAATTTCTGCTGTATATGCTTTTTTAATCAAGTAAAGAAAATGTTGAAATTTTTTACCTAACTGTCAAGTCACACTGAAAGCATCATCAGACCACCAAAATTAAGCAGTAATAACCCTATTTAGCTCAGTAATGATTGACCACTTTAGAACAGCTGGCACTATAAACCTGAACGCCAGACTAAGCACAAACTTAATAAATAAGATAATAAGTAAGTAAATTTAGCAGCCATAGTTGAGGGCAACCAGAAGGCTTCCTTTTCAATAGCTATTACTCCAAGGTGTAGAGGAGGGTGCTACTCCATTCCCTGGATTGCTAAGCTTTGATCCTTACCATATAATGCTGAGAGGCAGTATCAAGTACAATTTTTTGAGTCTTTGGTATAACTCGACCTGGGATTGAACCCTGGCCTCCTGGACCATGGGTGAACACTCTACTCATTAGGCCAAATATTTGCGGCAGACAGAAATAAGGTTGAATAAAATGACTTAAAATTGATTTTTACTTTTCCATATATTTTTTGACAAATGACATATAATTGAGAATGACTTTACTTGAAACGACCTACCCTGAGGTATACCTGAATTTGAGAATTTTCTGAGAATCTTATTAAAGGGTTTTCTTGCTAAAAAAGCATATATGAGAAAAAAACTTAATTAGGCATCCCTAAGCAAGAGTCATGCAATGAAATCAATTCAATAACTTTAGAAAATTTCAATAGTTTTAGAAATTTAAAAAAAAATATTCAAATGTCTCTATTTCTCTGAAATATCAGAGGCAGCAACATTGGAATGAGAGAAAAATGCTAAAATTTGACAAGAAGTGTTAGAAAATTTTAAAACAAATTCTCAAATTTAAATAAACCTTATTCTGTATTTTTTAAGTGATTTTCCCAGTGACAGGTTGAAATAAAGTGTGTAACATTGTCATACTCTAAAGTGATTTACAACAATACTCAAATTCATTGAAACATTTCAAATATTATTAAATAACAAAAAATATGATTTAATTTTGCAAAACACAATGAATCACAAATTAAAGCAAAAACAGAAAATTTTGCACACCAAAAAATAGTCCTCTTATTTTCATTCTGAAAATCAGACAAGACATTCCATCTTATTTCATTACATAATCTAGAAGAAACTATGCCATGAGCATCTTTAGAACATAATTTCATCACAGCTCTTATTTTACCAGATATACAGTATTTCCATCACAGAAAAATGATACAAGATGGATAAAAATGAACTACATTTTCAAAATCAGAGCCATAAGATTCGTTGAAAACACTTTAAAAAATTCATGGGTTAATTTTATTGTTGGCTAGAGTTAACATTCGTTTATATGGGGTTGAAAGCCATTCTTCTCTCAAACAATTTAAAAAAAAAATCTATGATAACTAAACAATATAAACAATTTTTAATCAAATCCATTGATTTTAGAGATTGCAAAGTCCATAAAATTATTGTTTTATGAAAACAAAAATGTAATCGGTGTTAGGGTTATGCTCATTGAAAATGTTATACCAAATAATAGATGTCTAAGATTTGTGCAAAGAGGTATATTCTAAGATTCCAGTTCTGCTTCTTTCACCTATTTTAACTGATAATGATCAGTTTGAGTTGATAGATTTTGTTGGAAATGAAATTATTAACATGATATCAACTAAAATGAAACAAAAAAAATGGAGAGGAGGATTTAAAGTATAAGAAAAACGTATATGTTTATCTGACTTGTACACTGACTAGTAGAAGACAATTGTAATTCTATGCAGAAGATTCAGGTAATTAATAAAAGTATTCTATTTTGGTGCAAAGTGTAAGTGCTGAGTGATCATTACGTGTACTTAATTATCAAATCATTTAAGTTCAACTTGATGTTTAGTCGTTTGCTAAAAGTAACTTGTCCATTAATGAATAAATTAATGTGTTACAACATTAAAAGAAAGTGTAAAGTCATAAAGTATATTTGTGGGTGTAAGAATTATGTACCAGGAATTGGATGGAAAATTGGAGAGTTAATATTTGCATTGAGCATGTTACTATGAAGTGTTCATTTAAGTAATGGAGATGGTATGCGAGGGAACATTTTGTAGAACCCCCCAGTAATTGTTGTCACTAGAACTGTTTAAGTAAGGCAAATGTGTTATTAAAAAAGAAAAACAGATTCTTTAAAACTCTCTCAGCAACTTCTGGTTGGTCTAAAAAGAATAAATTTTAGATTGCAGTGAAGAGATGCTGTTTTTTTTTAAATTTAATTTCATCATTCAATTTCAATTGTCTTAGGCTGAAGATGTTCATTCAAAGGAAATTTAAACAACAGATTCTGAATTACTATAGTGAGGTAAGGTTAATTGGTTTAATGGTATATCAACCTTTAACAGCTATTTAAAGCAAAATCCTGTTTATATATATATATATATATATATATATATATATATATATATATATGTGTGTGTGTGTGTGTGTGTGTGTGTGTGTGTGTGTGTGTGTGTGTGTGTGTGTGTTGAAAAGATAAATGGAAGAAAGATATATACTTGGTGTGGATGAAGATTTTAGGAAAAACGAGTAACACAGGAAAAATATATTTGAAATTTCAAATATATTTTTCCTGTGTTACTTGTTTTTTTCTAAAATCCAAAACATTTGCCCTGAAGACAACTTTCGACTTACATGCTTAATATTTCTCTATAGATATTGTTTTATTTAATTCTTATGTTTTTATACTAAAAATAATTTTTAATAGAATGTGAGGAAATTTTAAGCTGAAACATGTGTTAATGTGAATAATAAATAAATTATAAATAAATTTTCATCCTCACCATATATACATCTTTCTTCCATTTATCTTTCCTTCATATTTGTCTGATTCGTTTTGTTTCTCTCTCACTTATATATATATATATTATTTGTAAGTGAATAGTTTGTCTGTAACTTCATTTTTAAACAAGGCAGAGCTCATTTGTTTGCTCACAGTTAAATAGTTTCAAGTATTGCTATTTAACACTAATAATTCATTTTAATAATAATAATCATCTAATGTAAAAGACTGAACAGTTCACTCATAGATGGGAACTCAACAGATACTACCACTTTGTGTCAAAGTGAACCTGAGAGTAATGGTAATGAAGAGGTATTCCACATTCCCAAAACTCCAAAACAAGAGCCTCACTCTTAAACAGAATTGAATGTCATACTCAAAGTACTAAATGGTTTCAAGTATTGCTGTCTAATACAAATAATTTTATTCAACTTTATTAATTTATTTACACATAGTGAAATGGTTTCAAGTATTGCAACGTAATACTAATAATTCAATTTAACATTAAGCATTTGTTTGCCCACTGGATTCAGATATAGTAAATGATTTAAGAGTTCTATTTAGCTCATAGATGGGTCCCTAACAGGTTCAACCACTTTGGGAGTAAGCACACTTAGGACTGGAGCCTCACCATTAGATAGTTTAATATCACATCCAGGACACTTGTTGGGGGGAGTCTTTGCAAAGAAGCAGTCAGCATATTCAAAATCCCCAGCCAACAAGACAAAATTACTACTGTACTTAATCTTCATTGTTTGTTTCACAATTATGGCCTTGTACCAATGTGAGACTTGCATGTTAGAACTTGGGATGGAGAGAGAGAGAGAGAGAGAGAGAGAGTCTAACACACACACACATACACACGAGTGTGTGTGTGTGTGTTTGACTCTCACACATACAGAGAGAGAGAGAGAGAGAGAAAAAGAGAGAGAGAGAGAGAGTGATGCACATACTGACACACAAATATACACAAGGAAAGGGAGACACACACAAAGTGAGAGAGACACACACACACACACACAAACAGAGAGAGAGAGACAGAGAGACATACACACAAAGAGAGACACAAGCACATGTACTCAAAGTAAGAGACATAAATCTCCCACACTAGCCACCCTACTTGTTGGTCAAGAGAATTGATATTTCTGACTGGCATCAGAAGTCAATTTTGGAGCTGAAGACGTAAATTTGGTTTGAAAAAGATCTCTTATTTTTTAAGGGAAAATTTCTTCTCTTACAGCTGGTCAAATAATCACACCAGTATAAACATAATATAAATTATTTGATGGGGGAAGGAAGGAGGAAAAAAAAAAGACTGCATATTAGCAGCGAAATAATTTGTTAGATGAAGTCAAGGTGACCACATGAGGATGATGGGAAGGTTTATTTGTTGTTTAGTGCTGACACTTCAGGAAGGGTGAATCACACAAGAAATCATCTATGGTTGGAAATAGCAAGTTGGAGCAAGGAGGTGGTCACATGATTGATCATTTTAGCCAAGGATGATCAAGTCCCAGCAGTCAGTGGGCAGGTTGACAAAAGAGAACAGCATGATGGAGAAGAGGGGAAGTGAAGAAATTACTGGTTATTGGATGTTGAGAAAGATGGGATGTGGTACAGGTGTTAACATTATAGAAGGAAATGAGAGCTGGAGGAAGAGGTAGGGAAAATGAGGAAAAGGTAAAGGAAGAGATTAGAGCAGAGGAAACAGAAGAAGGAAGAGGAGAAAGGGAAACAAGAAGAAAAAGAGAAGGAGATGAGAGCAGGAGGAGTAGGAAATGGGAGGAGAAGAAGGAAATAAAAGTAGTAGGAGGAGGATGGGAAACTAAAGGGTAAAGAGATGAAATATGGATATGGTTGTAGAGAGAAATTATACATACAGAATGTTGTTCAAAATATGATAATAAAAGTAATTAATAAAAAAAAACTCAATTTAAGATCAATTAAAAAAGAAAGAATTCTGTTGTTTTGTTGTTTTTTCCTGTTTTTTAAATGAAAGATGTGGAAACCTTAAAAGTTTAGCAGGAAAAAACTGAAAAAAATATTTGAGAATTTGAACATAGACAATTAACAAGAGTGGAAGGGGGATTGTAAAAGTTATAAAACAAAAAGGATTAATTGATTTGATTGATTTTAATGGCATCTCAACCTATAAAGGGTTATTTTAGGCTTAGAGCTTAGGAAATCACATTTATTGTATTTTCTTTATTTACATTTTTTTGTGGAGAAGTTTTTAAAGAGTTTTTCAATTTTTATTTTTGCCCACTAACTTGACTCATAGATGGGACCCTTTGAGGTACTATCACTCTAAATCATTGAACCTGGCGGTAATTGCAATGAAGGAGTACGCCATACTCCCCAGATCTCTTGAAGTGGAGCCTCACCATCAGATACAGTTTAGTG
>CAUZXS010003413.1:0-7500 GCA_963585895.1 Sepioteuthis lessoniana
TATGCATATATATATATATATATATATAGTATATATATATATATATATGTATATGTATATATATATATGCATATATATATATATATATATATATATATATATGTATATATATATATATATATATATATATATATATATGTATATATATATATATATATATATGCATATATATATATATATATGTATACATATATATATATATATATGTATGCATATATGTATATGTATGCATATATGTATATATATATATATATATGTATATATATATATATATATGTATATATATATATATGCATATATATATATATATATATATGTATACATATATATATATATATATATATATATATATGTATGCATATATGTATATGTATGCATATATGTATATATATATATATATGCATATATGTATATATATATGTATATATATATATATATATATATATGTGTGTGTGTGTATATATATATATATATATATATATATATATATGTGTATGTATATATATGCATATATATATATGTATATATATCTTTGTATATATACATACATATATATATATATATATATATTTCAGTTTCTGTTGTGAACCAGAACATGAAGAATGAAAATTAATACAGGACTTTTTCAGACACCTGAAAGTGAAAGTACGGGACCGAAATAAAATATAATTATGAATTAACCGTTCTTTGCTTTTTTTCTTAAAGATATATTGCTCTGTCATAAATTACATTGTGCTCGCTATCAGGAAAATTTTAGTGTTCAGCTCTTAATGATTTTCTCGTCCTGATGTTATTACTCCAAACTTTTTAACCTTATCGAATATTACCTATGTATGTGTGTGTGTGTGTGTGTGTGTGTGTGTGTATATATATATATATATATATATATATATATGTTTGCACATATGTTTGTATGTGTGTGTGTATATATATATATATATATGTTTGTCTATGTGTATATATATGTATATATAGGTAGAAGGATTCAAGTGTTATTTTTGTATAAGACCTATATTAATAACTGTCTCTTTCCTTGTGGAGAATTCTTTTTTTTGTTTATTTGTTTAACGAGGTTCACTATCCCTCAGTGTTTGAGTTCATTCAAAGGAGAAGTTTTTTCCTTTTCTCTCAGTTTACTCTTTATGGCATAACTTTTGAATTTGGGTTACTTTTGTATTCCAAATTGTCCTCTTTTTCAACAAACAAGAGGCAATTCCTTACATGTATTCACCCTTTGACAAATAAACGGCAACTGCTTAATTTTTATAGTTTGAAAATTTACCATGTGTTCGCTTTTTGCATGTTTCTTCCTCAGTACCAATAATGGCTGCAGGTCTGCTTTTCTGCTGATGCATATATGGCTAATAGGGAGTGGGGTTCTCCCAAGCCCTTGTCAGCTTGTACTAAGAGAGAGGGTTGAAGAGAAATGGCCCTCTCACTTCCACTATTCTGCTTACAACTATAGTCTGCTGATTCTTGCTTGTCACTATAGTCCGCCAATGGCCAGCTACACCCCCTTTACCCCTAACCCAGAGAATGTATGAGGGTGTTGTATTTCCTTGTCACAATATATATATATGTATATATATATATACACACACAACTCAGAATATTTAGTGAATAGGAAATATTCAAATGAAAGTGATGAAAAGAAATTTTGAATAACCAAATTAATTTTGTGGTCTGACATAGATTGAAAGTTAAATTTTTATGGGTTTTTTTCCTTCATTTTAAAACAATTAAGAACCTATTTTGTATGCAGATTAGAATGTGGAAAAGGATTTGTTTTCTTTAATCAAAATAATGCTTGGTTGTAATTCAATAAATTGTATTATAATAATACCTTAAACTAATTATGCTTGCATTTCTCTGATATCCAATGGGATATATATCAGCAATATGTGCTCACAGAACAAAATATTTCAACATTAACATCTGTAATTTTCAATAATTTACTTAGAAAATCATTTGATTCCTAAATATTTTTTCCATTTTCCTTTTTTTGAATTTTAGTTAAATTTTCTTGTTTTTATTCTTTTCAGAGTACATCAATTGTTAAGTCGAATTCAATCTGTTGCAAAGGATAATAATTTCTTTGAACCTGACTTTAGTCTTAAAGAAATGGATGAGATTCCTACCATCTACAAGAGTATAATTGATGACCCTGCTGCTTTATGTGATAGGTTAAAAAATATAAAAAGTGAGTTGAAATATTTGTTTGTTCTTTAGAATTATTTTAGTCAACTTTACGTAAATTTTAGAATTGGTTTGATTTCCCTGCAAATCTTATTCAGTTTCTCTCTGTAAATTACCAATTTAAAAAAAAAATCTTTGTTGATAGTTTTGATATATGATGAGTTGTTTATTAGTCTTTTAAAACTTATGAATGTGTCAAGGTAATTGTTGGTATCTTGAGAATTTTCAGAAAGAAAATCAAAATAGTTGTTGGAGTCCTCATCTCTCTCTCTCTTTCAGCAGATAATATTGTGTCCTCATTGGTATGAAGTATTTGTCGAGAAAAGCAAGGATTTCAATTTATGTACTGAACATGGACATACATGGCTTTATTTGAATGTCCAAATAGATCTGTGTGAAGCCCCTCACCACCAGAAAACCTGGGCTTTTTTTAAGAGTTCACCTTCCTGTTTGCTTTCTTTTTGATGAATTTAATAATGACCTGAAACAGTTTATTTCTATGGAACTCCTCTTTTCCTTGCAACTTCCTTAAAACTCTGAAGCATTATGCTTGATTTTCAGTTCTACTTTCATTATATTTCATTCTAGTTGGATTGTTAGAATTTATTTTTATCAAAAATGAGTAAAAAAATTTTTTAGAATCTTTTAAGATAGTATGAGCAGCCATAGAAACATTAAAAGTTCACTACAACCCTTTTTATATAAGTTACCTCTCAAATTTCTTTATTTTTAAAAATAGTTTTGAAGTAATCTGAAAAATATGTACTTAATTTATTAAAATAGCACAATATAACAAAATTGTGATGAACATGCTGACTATTGCCTATGTTTCTGAGCTGTAAAAATATCAAATAAAAAATATATTTTATTTTTAACCTTTTAAATACTTACTCTTGAAGGGGGTGAATGATTTGTGTTGAGAGTTAGAAATTTCAGCAAATTATCAGTGAGGAGGATGTATGACGAATTTGTTTTGGAAGGGTTCTGGAGTGACATTATGGAATAAGGATCCATATGCCTTATTTGGGATTAGTACTGGCCTTAATGGGTAGAGTGTTCGCCAATGGGCTGAGAGATATATCAAAGTTTCAAAAAATGGTACTTGCTTAACACTCAGCATTATAATGTACAGATCAAGGATAAAGTGGAGCAATCCAGAGAAAGGAGTAGTACCCACCCCTACACCTTGGTGTAGTAGCTAATGGAAAGGGAGCCTTTGGTTCACTCTTAACTATGGTTACCAGCTTTACTTTTTAAACTGGCCCATTGGCCTAGTGAGTCAAGTGTTTGCTAATTGTTCAGGAGACCAAAGATCAATCCCTGGTTGAATTATAACTAAGATTCGAAAATTGTACTTGATACCTCCTTGTTTAACACTTAGTATTATAAAGTACATATCAAGGGGAAAGTGGAGCAATCCAGGAAAAGGAGTAGTGCCCTTCCCTACACCTTGGTGTAGTAGCTATTCAAAAAGGAGCCTTTGGGTTGCCCTCAACTGCTGTTGCCAAATTTATTTACTTAAATGCTAAAATAACCTCAAAATGCTCACAATGAAAAGATGAGGGAAATATGAATTTAGTGAATGAATGCTGGTTTTATTCAGGAGAAATGTAGGAAACCTGCATTACATTGTTTTGAGGGATGTTTATACTTTAATATTTGATGTGAAGTATAAAATAGAACTTGAATGCCTGGAATATAAATTTATTTGAGAGAATGTTTGTAATTGAAGTTTTGGTTTAGGTATTTGGTATTGATCTATTTCAGTAAAAAGTCTTCATAATTTGATTACTTTTTGTATGGTTTGTTTAGCAAAAGAAAAAGTAGGATGTAGAGTTAGTTCCAGTCATCTTTGGGATGTGTATGCTTTTCATATATGAAATTCACTGGACGCTTAAGAAAACTGAATTAATTTGCAAGTTACACTGCATCACAAAGGAGAAAGGAAATTCTGTCTGTCATGTATCTTATAATTTTACCATTCCAATGGCCAGATTGGTAATCTTGTTTTAATTTTTTTTTTTTTTGTCATGAAATAAACAGCAAAAAATACGAAACTTAAAAGAATATATTAGATATTAACAACTTCCCATCTTCCTAATATTTTCTTGCATTGTTATAATATGCAAATAAATGTTAGGATGTTTGAACATCCTCTATAATTTTTGATATCTTAAATTTTGTTGAAATTAAATCTGACTTTTTCTAATTTGTTCTTAAATAATCAACTGAGATAATTGAAAGACTTTTTATTTGCGCTTGATTATTTTTTCAATTCTTACCTAACCCAGGAGACTAGTTTGATTTAAAACTGCTTTTCTAATAAAACTGTTCTTATCTTAAATAATATTTCCCATATATCAATTTTTCATTCCTTTCTTTTCAGATTTCAAATTGAATGATATGATAAATGATACAACTGACTTGAAAAATTTTTTCATAAAAAATATGTCTTTAACTATAGTTGAAGTGGAAACTCTTCTTGATACTTCTGTAAACACTAAAAAGGTAATTTTTTTAATATCTGCATGCGTGATTTTTCTCATTTATTTGTTATACAATGGTTTTCAGACATTACAAAATAATACCAATGCTTTATGTGCAAAATTATGAATATGCAAATTTTCTTTAAAACAGTTTCTTAATTTCTAAAGGTTTTGTTAATTGTTGGAACAATTATTTAATTTTGTTTTAGTAGTAATTAATTTGATTACTACTAAAACAAAATTAAATAATTGTTTTTTTTCTGATGAGCCATGAACATTTAAAAATCCTATTGTATCTGAAAATTATTATCTTTTTCTATTGCAGTGTGCTTTTGTAAGATTCAAATTACAATTGTCCTTGGAATTTTACTATGAAATTTTTATAATGCTAATTAAGTTGATTTGAATTTCAATAGAATATGTATACATTAAGTCACCATTGCTACAAATTTTTCATATCTGAGACAAACCAAAATATGTTTACTTAGAGGGGTGTTTGAGTTTGTGTTGTATAGCCGTAATACAAATATAAGTGGAAACATAATCAAACATAACTTACGAACTTCAATGAACGAACAAACACACTTATTTATCAAAATATATCTCTCACACTTTATTCTCAAAAGGGTTGATGTTTCTGTGGTGTGTGAGAGATGGGTATAGAGACTTATACTCAGAGAGAGGACTTCTTCCCATATCTTCTTTCAGAAGCCAGGGCGTGCCAACACTTGCACCCCCTTGCAAGCTCATCAGAGACACTTCTGATCGGCTGCATGTCCCATACTTGACTGCGATTCTCTGCACTCTGTCCAAATCTCACTGCGTGATCCCTTTCCAGTTACACACCTGTTCGACCTGAGTGCCCTGACACACTGTCATCTTCCTGTCATCAAAATGTGACAGCTTACCAAAACACAAGGGTTCACTGGGAACAAATCGAAAATCCATGTCATATGTTATATAACATGTTGAAAAACTTCTTTCCTGTTGTACTTCATGACCTGTGATAAAAATTCTCACTTGTATGCGAAATACTAAATGTCTTCTTGCACTGCCTGCCTAATAAGAAACTCAGACACTCCCATGTCCCTATCTATAAATCTGACCGACTTGCTGGAAGGCTTTCCAATTGCTTTAGCGTAGTAATCACTATTAGAATCATCAAACTCTTTTTGAATCCACTGCCCTTTTCTCAGGTTGACACCCAAACACTGATTATCTTCATATTATCACTTCAGGTATTGCATGTTGTTTCCAAATTTCTGGTTGAGTGATTTGTGTCATGGTGCTGCTTTTCTTATAAACAGTGCTCAATGACTGTAGTTTGCAGCATTGTACACAAAACCTGAAACAAATAAAATGCATATGCGAAATTGATAATTTAAAATGGTGACATTTTATGCATTGCAACTTGTGTATTTGTGTGTGTATGTGTGTATATATATATATATATATATATATATATATATATACATGTATGTTTTTATATATATATATATATATATATATACACACACACACACATGTATTCATTTATATATATTTAAGTGTGTGTGTAGATATATATTTGGGTGTGTACATACGTACATGTGTTTACAAAAAGTAAAAACCGAAGATATATACTTGATGGTTTGTTTATTTGCCAATGCATTTTGACTTCAAGGTTTTGTCTGGATACAAAAATATTTTATCAAAATTATTTTTATATGAGAAATAATTATGATGGATAAACTTTTTTGATTCATTTGTAAGTCTTCATCAGGGCCTATAGATATTATGTGAAAAACTGAAGAATACAGGTTGATGTGTTCAAATTACATTGTCATGTGATTGAATTTTTTTTTTTAAATAAATGGCATTTTGTGGTTTTATTTCTTAAAATGTTAAGAGAAAGGGGGCTAATCTTTAGTGGGGATTTTGAATTCTTTTAGTATTATTTTTCCTAGAAGCTATGATATTTTGAAAAGATTTGTCATTGTGGTATTATGCTATGGAATATGCTTCAATTATCCTTGGTTTATTTTTGTCATAGATGAAAGCAAATGTGGCAAAGTTTGGAAATTCAAAAGTGTGGTTGGTTTATGAAAAACTAGAGTTGGTGGTGTTAACAGTTTTAAAGTCGTTATTATATTCATAGATTCTTTTATTTAAATTTCTCCTTGTTTCTCCCCTGTAAAATTTAATGCAATTTAAGCAATGGATTTTGTTAGAAAAAAAAATGACGGGGAGGGGAATGTTAAATTGTAATCAAATTAAGACCCAATAAACATTCCCTCTGCTTACAGAGGGACAGTTTATGGGTCAAAATATGAATGGTCTCTAACACTTTAAGATGGAAATCTGAGTGGGACCTGCTTAATATAGTAAACAGATCCACACTGTAGTACGAGGCACAATCACAGTTATTTATTAGGTGTTCCGCTATAGCAGACCCGTATGTATTATTAATATAGTCAGTAAAGTAGGTTTTTTTCTAATGTTACAGAGTCTATTTCCTCTCTTTTGTTTTAATTGTTGTCCTAGTTTAACTGTGACCAGGTAGGACCAAAACCAGTTAGTTGTTCATTTTTATTTTTTTAACATGAATAAATTTAGTCTTTTTGTAAGTTTAATTAGATTTTGTACCCCCCATAGAATATTCAAGTATCTTAAGACCAGGTACAATCATGAAGTTATTGTTGGACTTAATAACATTTAGAAGGTGTTAAATAAAATATGTGCCACTAAGTATAGAATATCTCTTCTCAAGTCTTGCCTAAGTAGTAAAGTTTGTCCTTCTGATATTTTATTTAGAATTAGAAGAGCCAAGCTGCAACTT
>CAUZXS010003413.1:12500-125000 GCA_963585895.1 Sepioteuthis lessoniana
TCTTACTTCAACTTCCTCAGATTTGACCATGGAATATAGAAGGTTTTCTGGCAGTAAACAAAATGTATTACCTTGTATATTTATTAATGCTATCTGTTGGATTTCATGAGGCTGCTACTTAATTCTCTGGATCATATTAAAAATGTGCAGTTGCTGATTGTGGAATTTATTATTTCTTTTAATTTCAAACCAACAAGTGGTATACACATTTACGATAAAATTTATTAAACTGTGGAGTTTTGTTGTGAGCCTTTGTGGGTATGCACCACGAGTCCATAAACACATGAGCCTGATGGCCGAAGTTGACCATCTTGCCTGGTTTAATGGACCAATTTTCCAGGAAGCGTATCTAGAGTCAACCTTACCTCTAGAAATACCTACTGCGTATTCATACAGGAGTCTTTGGTAACAACTGAGATCATGTATTCCATCAATTTTCAAAATTGAATCCACGCCCTGTCGGCTGGGGCTGTAGAATACGCCGACTGCACCTCTGCAGAGGGGTAAGACCCCCCCAATGAGGCTACCTGTTGGCTGTGGGTGGCGACCCGTAAGGAGCTAGGACGGATCTCTTGTGGTTGAGCAGTCATTGATCCGGTGACAGTGGTCAATGGCTTGCAACACATCACTTTGGCCCTTACTTGGTCTGACGGGCGGTCGGATTGGGCCCGATCCGATCAATCGGCTGGTCCCGACATGCCCTAGCACATATGTGGTTTTGTTTTTGTTTTTTTACTTTCCCAATCGTATCATACAATCTGCTCTTATGGAACACTTCGATCTACTTTTGCGGAACTATTTCCAACCCTCTTTTTTCAATATGTGCTTGAAGGCGGGGGCTGAGGGTCAATTGTGCTGAGGTAGGACTTATGACTGCTGTGAGATTGTTGTTTTTTAAAAAGCATAATTTGGCAGAGGCTCAGAATCATACTCTTTGCATGAGTATACTGGTTTTGTATCCCCGTCTCAGCCAAGGCGAATGGGTTGCCCCCTTGGTTCATTCCCTTCCCAAGTTGGAGTCCATGGTGGCTGGTGGAGCATAGGACCAGTGAACAACAATTACCAATCATGGCTTTTTCTTCATCAAAAAACTGAAACGTACCCTAACGGAAACTGAATCGGACTACAAAGGTGTGGCAAGTTTCCCCAGATTCATAATAATTGAATCCACAGAAACGCCAATAACAAACTTATCGCCTTTTTTAATTGAAAAGGTAATATCAAGTAATATGACGCCCGTCCACGTAAAATCTAAAAAATCAAACTTTGTTTGTTGAAGTAGATAAAAGGAAAAATGCCGATTTCCTACTGAAAATGACGAAATTCCACACTATAAACGTTAAAACTTACCCTCACAAATCCTTGAACATAAGTAAAGGGGTTGTAAGAAGTAAGGAATTGTCATTATGCACAATTGATGAAATAAAAAAAGAAATGAAGAAACAAGGTGTTACAGAAGTAAAGAGTTACAATCAAAAAAGTGTAAACGCATTGAAACAAACACCTACATAATGACATTTGACCAACCTAAAATACCGGAGAGGATAAAAGTAGGCTACACAATGGAGAGAGTTGAGCAATTCATACCCAATCTATTGCGTTGCTACAATTGTCAAAAATACGGCCATCATGAAGATAATTGTAGAGGTCGAAAAGTATGTGGCAAATGTGCACAACAAGATCCTGACCACCATATTGACAATTGCAACAATCCGTATAAGTGTGCGAATTGCGGAGGCGATCATCCCGTCTATGCACGATCCTGTGAGAGTTGGAAACTGGAAAAAGAAATATTGGGAATCAAACACAAGAACAACATCCCATTCAATGAAGCGCGGAAAATGATAGTAGGATCTAAGACCACAACCTACTCTCAAGCCGTCCAGCGCAATAAAACCCAGTATAATTACGAGAGGATAGTAAAAAAATTGATTCAGCTGGAGCCGGGTGACTGGGAAGGCTATATCAATGAAATAAGAGCCTCCCTTGATACTAACAAAATTTCAGAGACACCATCTACAAAGGCAGATCTTGTAGCAGACAAAGTGAAGACATCTGCACACTCACACACCTCCACGGTTAAGGCCGATCTAGAAAAGAACATGGAGCTATCACCAACCACACAACCAACTAAATGTGTCACGGAGAAATCCCCTTCTAAAACAAGACCAAAAGATAGGAGATCCTCAATAAGACCACCCAATTCTATAGATACCTCTCCAAACAAGAAACCACAAAAAGACAAGACAAAAATTAATCCAAAACAAAATGAAAATGTTGACGCGAGTAACAAATTAAAAATTTTAGAAAAGATGGAAACAGAAAACAGCCCCCAAGTACACAAACATAAAGGCCATAAAAATAAACGATCAAACAGTCCAGATCTAAGGCCTAACAATGAACCACAAAATAATCCAGTGGAACTGCCGCGGAATCAAAGCCAATAGAAGCGAACTGTTCTTATTGATGACTCAACTACAACCTGCCATTGTCTGCCTTCAAGAAACATTTCTGAAAACCAATGATGATATCACAATAAAAAACCACCAAAGTTACAATTTCATCAACAATACCGGTCATAGAGCTTCGGGTGGTGTCTCAATCCTTATTAGGAACGACATACCTCAAAGCAAAATCCAAATCAACACTCAACTCCAAGCAATAGCTGTCAAAGTGACTTTACACAGAACAATTAATATCTGCTCTCTATATATTCCACCCCACGATGCCATAAATGAAAGTGAAATCAACAGCATATTACAACAACTACCCACACCTTTTATTCTACTTGGCGATTTTATCAGCCATAACACCAAAGGCCAAACTCTTGAAAATATCATTAACAGTAATAATCTCTGCCTATTCAACAAAAAATCACCAACACATCTGGATCCATCATCTGCTACCTACTCGGCCATTGATTTAACCCTCTGCGATACTTCATTGTTCCTTGATTTCACCTGGAGGGTGTATGAGGACACATGCGGGAGCGACCATTTCCCAATTGTACTCGAGAGTTTGCACCCTCAAGACGACGACTTTCCCCGGTGGAGGTTGAATAAAGCTAACTGGGAAGAATTTCGCTCTCAATGTCAGAAACACCTCATAGTAAACAATACCGAAACTATTCCCGAATTCTCCAAAAAACTTATAAATATAGCTAAAACATGCATTCCACACAACCCAACAATTCATAAACGAGACAGACCTTGGTTCAGCAAAGAATGTAAACAGGCTATTCGCCTACGATGAGCAGCTTTGCGGAAATTCAACACTGAACCCACAACCTCCAATTTAATCTCTTTTAAATTCCACCGAGCTAACGCCCGTAAAATCATCAGAGAAGCCAAGAAAAAATCCTGGCAAAATTACGTGAGCAAGCTAAATACCTCTTCTAACATCAAAACAGTTTGGCTCATGATTCGAAAAATAGCCGGTAAAAAACAATCAACTCCACTAAAACACCTCTCCGTAACAAACCAGAAAATAACAGGTAAAAAGGCCATAGCAGATTTTTTTTGCAGAAACATTTTCTAAAAACTCCTCCAGCCAATTCAACACAGAATTCTATAAAATCAAACCCACCCTCGAAAAGAAAAAAGTAAGAATACAATAAGCCATTTACCCTAACTGAACTAGTGGACTCCATAAAAAAATCCAACCACTCAGCTGTCGGTCCTGATGAAGTACACAACGAGTTCCTCAAACAGCTACCAGATGAATCGGTCAAATGCCTACTAAAGCTATATAATAATATTTGGGTGAACGGTACTTTCCCAGAAACATGGAGACAATCAATAATTGTCCCGATCCCCAAATCAGGCAAAGATACATCAAACCCGCAGAATTATCGACCCATCGCATTGACTAGCTGCCTTTGTAAGACGATGGAGCGGATGATAAATAGTAGACTGACGTGGTATCTTGAGACAAATGGTCTAATAACAAATATGCAAACAGGATTCCAGAAAAGAAGAGGAACCATAGATCATTTGATACGACTAGAAACCTTCATCAGAAAACAACATCTGACAGCAGTATTTTTTGACTTAGAGAAGGCTTATGACACTACGTGGAAGTATGGTATTTTGCGGAACCTCTATAATCTAGGCTTAAGAGGAAGACTGCCGATGTTCATAAAAAACTTTCTCTTCGAAAGAATATTTAGAGTACGCGTGGGATCCACCCTTTCAAACTCACAGCATCAAGAGGAAGGTGTTCCGCAAGGCAGCATCCTCTCCGTTACTCTCTTCTCCATAAAAATCAATAACATTGTAAAATGTCTAACCCCCTCAATCGACTGTGCCCTCTACGTCGACGACTTCGTCATATGCTATCGGGCCACTCATATGAACATAGTAGAGCGACAACTTCAACTAAACTTAAACAATGTAAATAAATGGGCAAGAGAAAATGGATTTAAGTTCTCCAAGTCAAAAACTAAATGCGTGCATTTTTGCTCTCTAAGGAAAATGCACAATGACCCTCTCCTAAAAATTGATGACTCCGAAATACTAGTCGTTAACGAATACAAATTCCTCAGCATAATATTCGATAAAAAACTTTCATTCATCCCACACATAAAATACCTAAAAAACAAATCAACCCGTGCCCAACAACTTCTGCGAGTCGTTGCCCACACAGAGTGGGGAGCTGACCATCAAACTCTAATTAAGTTATATAGAACTCTTCTCCGCTCTCAACTCGACTATGGCATTTTTGTATATAGATCTGCCAGGAAATCATATCTGAAACAACTTGACCCTATTCACCATGGAAGCTTAAGACTGGTATTAGGAGCATTTAGAACTTCTCCAATTGACAGCTTATATACCGAAGCTCACGAAGCACCTCTACAGATCAGAAGTGAAAAATTAGCCCTCCAGTATTACACCAAACTTAAATCTTCTCCCCCTAACCCAGCATATGACTGCACCTTTGATCCAAAATACAGACAATATTTCGACCAAAAAGAAAAATCAATTAGACCATTTGGCCTCCGTATGGAGCCTATTCTCAAAGAAGCCACCATTCCTCTAGATAATATCCATAAAAGCATCTTGCCACAAATACCACCTTGGATCATTAAAAATCCAAAAGTTAACCTTCAACTGAATCAACTCCATAAAACAAAGACACATCCCTTCACCTACCAAGAAAAACATCAAAATATCCTCCAACAGTATCCCGACTATCTATGTATCTATACAGATGGATCCAAAGACTACAATAAAACAGCATGTGCTGCAGTCTTTAACAAAATAATAAAAACAAAAGCTCTGCCAATGGATAGTTCTATTTTCACAGCTGAGGCCTGTGCAATAGACTTGGCTCTCGACATTATCTCGAAAGAAAAACACAAAAAATTTATCATATTCTCAGACTCGCTCTCTGTCCTATTATCATTAAACAACAAAAAACTAGAGCACCCACTTATTATCAAACTACTTTGCAGACTACACTCAACATTAAACAAAGAAATCGTTTTTTGTTGGATTCCAAGCCACATTGGGGTGAGAAGAAATCATAGAGCAGATGCAGCAGCAAAATCGGCTTTAGATTTGACCCCTGACAAGTACAACATCCCATACACCGATCTGAAACCGAAAATAAATAATTTCCTCCATAAAAAATGGCAACAACGCTGGAATAGAAATACCAGCAATAAACTATTTCAGGTCAAACCCTTTTTGGGAGAATGGCACCCAGCCTTTCGAAAATCGCGAAAAGAGCAAGTAACAATAACGCGATTGCGTATTGGTCACAGCAAGAATAGCAACCACAGTGCTCGACATGCCAAACGCCCTGCACAATCAAACACGTTCTCCTTGAGTTTAAAGTTTTTAATGACACCAGAAAGCGCTATTTCCACGCAAATACCATGAAGGACTTATTTGAGAACGTCCACATGGATAATGTCTTGTTGTTCTTGAAAGAGACCGGGTTGTACCAGAAAATAGAGATTTGATTACAATCCCGAAAACACAACAAAGTAATCAACAGAAAGCAAATTATTGCTGAATAGATTTATGCTTGTGTTGGTAGAAATAGTAGTGAGAAATAAAAACAGAAAAAAAAAACAAAAAACCCCCACTATCATCACTAAATAACCTAATGTCACATAGAAATACTTGCAAATACTTACTCGTATGCGAGTAAATGAGTTGTATAGTTTTAGTATGGTATGATTAAATTATGTGTCTGCAAATCATACATACGTGTAAACAGGCTTTGGCATTAAATAACCTATAGAGGTTGATATGCCATTAAACCCAATCAACCAACCAACCAAAATTGAATCCAAAGGTCTGCTAATAGTGGAAAATGATATTTGGGGTAAATCATGGCAATCCTTTGAGCATAATTTCCACAGGGGGCCAATGAATGCTGTAAGGCCTTTTGCACAACCATCTATATTTTTAAAAAGGGCTCTGAAATTATTATGGTGCAGTGAGGAACCAATTGTGTGAAGATTTAAAAAAAAAAATTTTCTAAAATTGCAACCATTCCACCTTCACAACCTGTGTTGGCATTAGTGTTGTCAACAAGGATAGCCTTAATAGTGTTCTCACTGTTGAATTCATGCAAAATATCCACCACTTGCTCTGCATGAACAGCACCTGTTGCACCAATATTAGGAAGAACTCTGTGTGTCAGATATTTACTTTCATATGGTGTCTCCTTTGTAAAAGTTAAATGGCATTCTGGTCCCTTAGTTTTTTTCATTTTCTCCCACAAATTTCCTTATACAGCAATGTGTCCTTATCCATTCTCACATCAACTGCAATACATATAAGATTTTCCATACTTTGATCATGTTTTTGTTGGGCAGTTGTTTTCACTTTAGTCTTTGCCCTGTCAACTTTACATTTATCAATAATAATATCGTTTATATTAATACTGGGTATAAGAAGGCCCATAGCCTTCAAATCCAAGAGCAAGGCATTGGCAAAACTAGCTCCAAGATTAGAAGATATGTTTTACCTGATTAACTGGGGGGGCATATCTTGGAAATTTGTTAAGGCTATCAGGCCCTTTTGGATGACTCTTTGGCTGCAAATATTCTTCTTTGGAGAAGATGAGTAGGAGGGGAAGAAACATTACCCTGGAGATTTGATGATGAAGCTATTGGTGTTGAATGAAACCCATCTCTTTCTTTTTACTTTTTTTTTAATAGCACTTTTATCTACTGTATCTAGCTCGTAAACAGTTTTTTTAATGAATAAACACTAACTTAAAAATATAAACAAATCAGAATAATAATATAAGTTGTAATTTTTAATAGTTAAGTCTATTTTAATGATAAATATGTAGAGAAGAGGAAAATCTCGTATTTTGTTTTGGCGCGCAATTTAATTCAACACTGAATTTCACCCAATCAGGATGACATATCCTATTCAGCCCGGACCTTCATTTCCGGCTAGCAAAACAGGTGAGCAGCCAAACACACTCTCTTCAGCTTGAGGCGGCGACCAGAACAGACGTACCTCTGGTCATCCCTGCTTAGCGATGCCTTTTAACTAAACAAGCCACCCAGTGTGGACATCTCACTGTGGCTTTAACACTAGCAGCAGCAACATGGACACTCAACGAGGGAACCATCTAATTTATGGATTCTTTACGAGGAATCCCAGTGGAACATAAATTAGAAACATTCAGCATGCCTTCCACAGGCACCACTTCTTGTCACTCCAAAAATTTACTATGTCGATCCGAGCACCACTCCGCTCTCGACACACAAAACTACACGGTGACTTTGAATACTTCCCTCACATGTCCAACGACATGCTGCCATCTCAACATCCCGCTAAACCATTTCGTCTCAAACATCCAACAAGCCTAAACACCATGAGTCTTGCAGCATCCAAAAGCAAACCACATTCCATGCTGCAAATTAAAAACTTTCATTGGGTGTTGTTAAAGCAAAGTTTCGTAATTCATTTGTTGCCTTAAAAAATATAGCACTAAACAATTAACCATCTCACTCACCGCTATAAATACAAGAGATAATTAAAAATCGTAAACAGTAAACAATGGTTTAGGGGGAGGTAATTTCAACAGGTGAATACCATAAAAAATATACAATAAATAAAACGGCATATGTAAATAGTTATTCATATATTAAATTAAATATTATAGTGGTTTTATTCCTTTTAAATTTTCATATTTTCATTTAATTTCTAAGGAAAAGGAATGCCAAACTTAAAATATTCATTCTTAAGTGTACTGTATTATTTTATTTTTGTTAAAACTCTGGTTTTATTTTAGCGACGCTTGTTGCCGGTGACACCTTTGCCGTGATAAAAATCCCAATTTATTTGGTCTTTAAGCAATCATGCTCAAATAAATACAAATTTTTGAAGAAAGATATATCTTGTGGTAACTTTTGACATTATTTTGCAACTTTCTTCGAGTGCCTTTTTTTACAGTTCCAAAATCAACCTACCCTAATATATATATATATATATATATATATCGTGTGTGTGTGTATATATATATATATATATATATATATATATGTGTGTGTGTGTGTATGTGTATATATATTTGTGTGTGCATATATATATATATAATGTATTCATGTGTGTATGTATATGTATCCAAGATAGATTTTTTTTTTTTTTTTAAGGTAATTCTGTTGAGTTCTCCACTTGTAAAAAGGAGCTAAAATATATTTTCTTATAATCCGAGGAGTGATTCCAAGTGGTTGATGTATCCAATTTCCATTCCCAATGTCAACAGCCATTGATGTATGATGAATTTGGGATTAAAAATACATCAACACTTTTTTCTTGATTAGATGATATGCTGAAATATATAAAAAATTATTTCAACTTAAAAATATAAATCCAATCCTCACTGGTAGTCATATAAAGACAGACAAATGAAAATTTTCTTTCTACATCCATTGATGGTTCCATAACCACAAATAGATTTATAATGACACCAATTATATATATATATATATATATATATATATATACATTTGTGTGTGTGTGTATGTATATATATATATATATATACATTTATATGTGTGTGTATATATATGTATATAACAGCTTTTGTTTTTAAATTACTTTATTTGACTTTTTAGGGACATTTCTTAGAATTTATGTATGTTTGCTTATTGAGAATGATTCTGAATCAAAAGGTGGACAAAAAAAGAAAGAGAAAGGGTTAAATGATGTTTTATGTGGAATATATTCACTGAACATGGAATATATTGTAACTATTTAATATGGATTTGCTCAAGTATGAAGAAATGTTATAAAATCCTAGAACAGTATTTATTGAATTACAACTTGAAATAGCACCAGCCTGGAAAATTCTTCAACATATTCCTCAATCTAATCATTACTTTGATTTCAATTCTGCAAAGATGCTCATTTACATTCACTATAAAACAACATAAATTTTATACAATATTGCGTAATTTAAAAAGCAAATGCTGATTCACCAAGTGACCAACTCCTTGACATACAGATTTTCCCTAGGTTTTTGTATTTCATATTTTTAAACATACATCGTTGATTTAACATCACTAATATCATCCCTCACAGTCCTGATGTTCGTTCATAAGAACCAAAATGCTGTATTGTCGACTTTACTTCTCAATAAATCTGTCCTTCTACTTAGATTACCTCGTTATCAACTTTTATCTAACACATTGTTGGATGACACTCCATTATATACTTTCATATATATATGTGGGGATTGTATGTAATTTGGTTATTTCAGTAGCTGTGCGTCCATACTTTACGGGTATTGCTCTCTAAATTATTTCCACCACAAATACAACACAAAACTTTACAATCGCGTGAAAGAAATGGAATAGAACACAACAAACAATTTAATATGCATATAACAGAATATGAAAACAAATAAAATACATGATGTGTAAATGGCCTTTTGGAAAATAAAGTTTGGCAAGAAGAAAATAAATTTGTTTAAAGGTGTGTGTATGTTAACGGAGTCCGTAAATAAGTCGTTCTTACTTACATTAAGTTCATGTCTTGTTTTATGATTATGGCGACAGAGTGTCGCGTTGATGAAAGAAAGTTTGTCGGGTTTTTCTTTTTAATGTGATTTGCGGCCATGATAGGTCATGAACTTTAGTTGAGGAAGGAAAGGAATTTGCCGGACACAGTATCGGTTACTGCATTACTGGCTTAGTGGCTTGTGGTGTTGTCTTAGTCTTCGTGTAAGTTTTCGTTAATGGCTCCCTAACTCTGTGTTATTTATATCCTACTGTTATGTTTTGACCTTTTGACCCGGCCAAAAATGCCATTCAAGGTGATGCACCGGAAGGAAGTGACACATTCTGATGGCAGTTATGAGAGGAAATCACGTGGGCGGAAATTGGCTGATGAAATGGGACGAGGTAAAAAAAATCCCATTATACTCTCATAGACTGACGCACCGGAAGAGAGTGACCGCTGAACTGGATGACAGTTATTTCCGCTCGATGATGATCACACAGGCCAAAGATAGTGGAAGTGACACATCCCGATCGCCAGATATCGGAAGAAATTGCGGAGGCGTGTCCATATCACTGCATGGGAGTTTGAAGGTAATATAAGGCCGACGAATTGAACAGAAGGGGGACAGTTGAGTTCGAGTTCCAGTGGAGACAACATGTGGTAGGGAAAGCCACACCAGGCCAAAGGGGCTTGGGGCCCTGATGAATTGGGGTCCAGAGAAGATGCTGATAAGATGCAGTAAAGAAAGCCAGCATCCAGCAGAGTGGGCCCTAGGCCTCCGGTTGAGCAGCCCTAGAGAACAAGAAAGACACAACGTGATGGTCATAACAGTGGGGTCAAAATATTGCAGTTATGTTTGATCTCCAGCTCCCTCTCACAGTAAAACCCCGCACAACCTTTTCGAACCCTTACAAATAAAGTGAGAGGTAAATATTTTGTTAAAGAAGTCTTCCTGTGTGCGTTGTTTATCATTGCGTCTGTCTTTGTCACTGCGTCTTAATTATTGTGTCATTGTGATGCTGTAGATGACGATATAACACTACAGGTGGATCATAGAATCGTCCTAAAATTTTGGCGTGTAGACATTTATTGACCAATCAGATTTGTATTTTACTATTTTATTTTCGAGCCTAAATATTTTCTGTTAGTTCACTTCCGATCCTATTTTTCTAGAATGTTCCATTCTATTTTCTTAGCTGATTGGTTGAAAAATACAAAAATGTGACTTAAATGCTAATACGGTTTTGATCCTAAATTTCTAGAATGTTCTTCAGTATGTTTTTATTGCTTATTTTAAGACTAGAAAAAAATGTGTATCCCATATATATAAACCCTCATGTTATAATGATTTTCTTGAAATTTGTGTAATTTTTAAATGATTCACTCTATTGAGATAACCAGTTTAAACTGTAATAGTAAATTAGGCATTGTGTTGTTACATAGCCATATACACGAATATGGCTATGTGTGAAATAGACATATAATGTTGATAACGATAGAACATAGGAATCTCAGAATTCGAAAACACGTAACAACTTCTTGTTCAGGTACGAAACCTTTTTATTAACTTTGAGTTAAAGGTTTCGATGTAAGGAGGAGAGACACAATCTTCTATGCTGTCTTATTCATTTGGCCCCTGTCTCAAGCGGCCCCCATAGGGTGCAAGTTCGCCTCGCGTCTGCGAACTCCAAAAATCGATCCTTCTCGTTTGGCGTCTAGTACCCAACTCTTTTACTTTCTTCAGATTCTCACACAAACCTCCATGTACTTCCCGTGCGTGACGTCACCCGCACCCTGTCACCGCGTTTCGTCTTGGACTACTATGACATCTGAGTGACACCTCCATCCGCCCGCGCCCACGTTAACACCTGCATCAATGTTGCACCTAACTAACCCATGTGCTGAGCCGAAAGGTTCTCAGCCTAACTAAACTCAAAGGCATGAACCGAAATCCCTCGGCTATTATGTAACAGTGTATTAAAATAATTACTGTAGAAAAAAATTGTTGTGTTCCTGTTTAAGGGGTCACAATTATCAGGTGAAAGAGTCCTGGGGTTCACAGCGAGCGGTTAAACTACGAGTATACTCTCACCTTGAAAGTAGAAATGTCTAGCATTATATAAGCCAGATGAATCCATATTGTCCATGGATATAGGGGTGTTAACTACTCCAGAACACCCCCCTCCAAAGATTTATTTCCCCAAAATATCCCTATAGTTTTTTTCTCGGGTTGACCTCCAAGGGGTCCGTCAGTTTCCTTTTTCTGTCGGAATGACGTATTTCGGTACTTGTTTGAGGGGATTCCAGGTCAAACGCGTCATACAGTAGGTCCAACATTTCTTCTTCTGGCGGAGTTTCACTTAACTAGTCCGAAGTGTGTTTGCATATCTGGTTTAAGTGTTTCTTATGCATGGCATGTGGTCCTTCCACCATGTAGACCATACGGCCGATCCTGTTCTTGATCGTTCCCTGTTCCCAGGAAGTCTTATTATCCTTGTGCATCTGGAAGAATACTTCTTCTCCCAGCATGTATTTCTTCTTAGGAACAGTTATCTTTGTGGGTTTTACCTGTTTTGGCAATAATTTGTCAAAGACTGGCCATATTTTTCGAGTGAACATCACTCCTGCCGGAGACATCGTTAGGCGTTATGTGGTATACCTGAAGAAATTGTTGCAAACCTTTTCCAGATGCAGTATCCTTTGCCTTTTTCAAAGCCCTCCTCAAGGTATCCACGAATCTTTCGGTCTGTCTGTTTGACCTGGGGTGGTATGCCAGAGTTGTGATGTGGTCCACTTGGAAGTCCCCCATGAACTCTTTAAAGTCCCTGGATGTAAACTGAGTGCCATTATCTGACACTAAGCAGTCGACCACTCCGAACAGTGCAAATAACTCGTGAAGATTTTTTTATAGTGAAGTCAGTAGTCAGGCTTTTACACCTAAAGACCTCTGGCCACTTGGAGAAACTGTCTACTACTATGAGGTAGTACTGTCCATCAAGTCGTCCTGCGTAGTCCACGTGTATCCGTGACTATGGGTAGTCCGCTTTGGGCCATGGGCTAAATTGAATTAGTGGAGCTTTAGCAGCTAGTGCACATCCCCTGCATGCTTTCACCTTTTCTTCAATATCCTTTTCCATGTTTCTCCAGTACATGTATGAACGCATTAAACTTTTCATTCTGGTGGCACCGGGGTGTCCTGTGTGAAAATCCTTTAAGATTTTCTTTTGGAGGGTCACTGGAACAACTACTCTCTCCCGATATAATAATACCTAGTCGCATGTTGAGAAAACCTCTGCTACTTGTTCATCAGTCTGCAGTTTTCCCTTGGTTTCTCTTATAAAGTTGTCGCTTTCGGCTTCTTTCCGTATATCATCCAGGGTAACAGCAAGTTCTTTTACAGTGTTGAATAGGATCAAACTGTAATCTCTCTCTGATCATAGTGATGTGATCAGCGAGTCTTCTAGTGGTTCACTTGTCCTTGGTATTAACCGGGGTAGGCCGTCTGTGTGTCCTAACTTCTTTGAAGGAAGGAACTCCATATCAAAGTTGTAATTCAATTGGATTGTTCCCCATCTTTGGAGCCTGTTTGCCATATGTGTAGGCAACCCTTTCTTTGAGCCAAAGATAGAGATCAGCGGCTTGTGATCTATTTGTAGTTTGAAGTGTCGTCAAAGCAAATATCTGTGGTATCTCGTTACTGCGAAAATGATACTTAAGGATTCTTTCTCTATCTGGGAATAATTCCATTCTGCAGGTAGTAGGGTTCTCAACACGTGTGCTATAGGTTTCATAGATCCATCCGGCATTTTATGCAGGATACACGTGCTGATTCCATATGCGCTCGGGTCACTTGCGACGATAATGTTTAAGTCTGGGTTGTAGTGAGTCAGGAATAGTTCCGATGTGAGCACCTCTTTCAGCTTTTCGAACGCCATCTTGCATTCCATGGTCCAGTTCCAAACTTTGTCCTTCCAAAGTAGTTTGTTTAAAGGTGCACGCAATGTGTGCATATTGGGAATGAAGGATTGGTAGTAATTAGCTAAGCCTAAAAAACTTAGCAATGTTGTTATATTGTGTGGCTCAGGCATATTTTTTATTGCTATGGACCTTCCTGGATCAGGCCGTCTACCGTTTTTCGTCTATTATCTGCCCTAAGTACTTTATTTTGTCGAGGAAAAATTCACATTTAGTGTCTTTAAGTGTGAAGCCGTACTCATTTATCCTTTTGAATACCCGAAAAACCTGTTTTCTATGTTGCTCTATAGTTTCGCTTTTCATTAGAATATCGTCCAAGTATCTGATGGAGAAATCAAGGCCGCTCAACATCGTATCGATTATCTGTTGAAAGATAGCTGGTGCGAATTTGATTCCGAAAGCTAATCTATTGAATTTAAATAGACCCTTGTGAGTGGAAATACACAAAAGTTTTGAGCTTTCTTCTTCAATAGGAATTTGTAAGTACGCTTCACTCAGATCTATTTTTGAGAATATTTTCCCTCCATTTAGTTTAGTAAAAACTTCCTCGGGGCTGGGTAGTGGGTAATGATGATCCTTTAGTGCTGCAATCAACCCATTCGAGAAGTCTGCACAGACTCTGATATCCTTAGATAAATTCTTAACATACACAGTGGGGGTGGCCCACTTGCTGTAGTCAACTGTGGTCAAAATTCCTGTCGATGAGTCTGTCCAGTTCTTCGTCAATCTTTTGCATAGAGGCCAACGATACATTGCTGTAGTCGACTGTGGTCAAAATTCCTGTATTGACGAGTCTGTCCAGTTCTTTGTCAATCTTTTGCAGAGAGGCAAACGGTACATTCCGTTTCTTTTTGAACACTGGGGTGACATTATCTTGTAGTTTGAACTTCGCCTCCATTTTTGTACAGCGGCCTAGTTTGTCCAAAAAAACATTGGGGAACAACTTTTTCTGGTCTTTCTTTAGTTTTTCAGCTTCGACTGTAATGTTATCCACTTTTTTACAAAAATAGCTAATGGGCAAGTCCCAGAGTTCAAATTTTTGTACCCATTCCGTACCAAAAAGGTTGTTAGTGTTTCTCAACACAAACATCTTGAGTTTCAGTGTCTTTCCTTTCAACATTACGTTAGTAGTAACCTCACCTTCGAATCTTATTCTTTCTCCAGTTACTGAACAAGCAACTTTCTTGGTTCTTATCATCCTCGGTTTTCTAATTTTGCACCAAGTATGGTGGTTTATAATGGACAAATCCGAACCACTGCTAAGTTGAAGTCTAACATCCTTGTCCCCGATTTTTACCGTAACGTACTTCTGTACATTTTTGTCCTCTGCTTGAGTCCTTGTTGTTTTTATGTAGCTCCTGCAGGGTCCTTTTGGTTTGCAATGTTAGGCTTTGTGTCTGTTGCATCTGCACAGATCACATTTCCGGGACCGGTATGGACAATCATTCTACCAGTGAAGTTCTCCACATCTTTGGCATGGGTAATGGGGCAAATCTGGCTTCTTTTGAGATTTTTCCAGAAAGTTATGTTTGGCTTTCACTTGACTGTTGGGAGAGTAAGATTTTTTGTTACTTCGTACCTTTCTAATGTGTGCTACTCCTGCCTCTTCTATATTTTTGGAGTCTTGCTTCTCCAAGATGATCCTTTGGCATTCCTCTGCCAATTGTTGAAGGGTTATATTTGGCTCCTTTTCCAATCTGTTTAGTGCCCGGCATCTGAGTTCAGCGTCCTTGGTTGACACTAAGCCTTGAATAAAAATCAGGACCTTAAAGTTGTCGGCCGACAATGAGGATAGTCCGAAGTCATCACAGTGTCTATTTACGACTGAAGCAAATGTGGTGTAATCTTGGCCTTCTTTGTGGGTCAGGTTGATACATTTCCATCTTTTATGAAATAAGCTGGTTTTTGGACAGTATAATTCAATCAAAGATTTCACCGCCTCATCGAAGGACAATTTGCTCGTCTGTTTCGGGATTATGTAGTCCATGAACTTGTTATGTTCTGCAGCTCCCAATTTTTGTGGTAGAAGATGAACCTTCATCTGGTCGCTCCATGACTTGCAATCTATCCTGAATGCGTTACCAAATCTGCGAAAATTGGCTTCAAAAGTCAAATCCTCTTCAGGAACGTAGTGAAATGTTTCTAATGCTGACCAGATTGCGGTTTGGGAAAAAACATTCTGGTTTAACTCGTTACTGTTTTTATTTGCTATAACTTGAGTTAGTAGTTCCAATCTTTCCTCTGCCTGCGTCTGCATTTCCTGTATTTTTTCGTTGAATTCCTTTCTTTCCTCTTCTCTTCCTCTTCTTTCTTCTTTTTGTTTATTTAACTCCTTCTACATCTTACTCTGCTTTTCTTCGACAAACTTCATCAACTGCATTTGTCTTTCATCATTTTCTTTCTGTCTTTCCATATTTTGTCTCTGCAACTCTAACGTCTGAGTTTGCTGTAGACGCATCATTTCAACAAGTTGCCTCGAAAGCTCTTCCATTTTGAAAAATAAATAGAATCACAAGACAAATCCGGGTCTAAAAAATGAAGTTAAAAAAAAAAGTCTGTACTTTTTAGATAAACAGAAAAACCGTGACTTTACGGAAAAGATAGGCAAAATTAATATTCACAAATTTTCCACCAAAAAAGTCACATACATATGGTTTTAACAGAAAGAATGTTCAATTTTCCACGGAGAACAAAAGTCAATTGAGAATTTATTTTAACTCTCAAGAAAAAAAAAACATAGAATTTTTGAGTCCAGAAAAATTTGGAATAAAAACGAATTGAAATTCTTTTTCATAACAAAAATCCAGTCGAGCATTCAAGTTGTTGTCCTGAATTCTTGTAATGGTGTGAATGCGGTTTTGTGGGGGGAGTATGTAATTTGGTTACTTCAGTAGACTGCTCTCTAAATTATTCCCACCACAAATACAACACAAAACTTTACAATCGCGTGAAAGAAATGGAATAGAACGCAACGAACATTAAACAACAAACAATTTAATATGCATATAACAGAATATGAAAACAAACAAAATATATGTAAATGGCCTTTTGGAAAATAAAGTTTGACAAAAGGAAAATAAATTTGTTTAAAGATGTGTGTATGGTCATGTTAACAAAGTCCGTAAATAAGTCGTTCTTACTTACATTGAGTTTATAGCAGGTTTTATGATTATGGCGACAGCGTGTCGCATTGATGAAAGAAAGTTTGTCGGGTTTTTCTTTTGAATGTCATTCTCGGCCATTTGAAAAGAGGTCATGAACTTTAGTTGAGGAAGGAAAGGAATTTGTTGTACATAGTATCGGCTACTGGCTTAGTGGCTTGAGTTCGTCTGTGTCTTCGTTTGTGTGTAAGCTTGTGTCTTGTGTGTCTGGCTTCCTAACTCTGTGTTATTTATATCCTACAGGTGGATCAAAGAATCGTCCTAAAATCTTGGCGCGTAGACATTTATTGACCAATCAGATTTGTATTTTACTATTTTATTTTCGAGCCTAAATATTTTCTGTAGGTTCACTTCCGATCCTAATTTTCTAGAATGTTCTATTCCATGTTTTTAGCTGATTGGTTGAAAAATATAAAAATGTAATTTAAATGCTAATACGGGTTTGATCCTAAATTTCTAGAATGTTCTTAAGTATGTTTTTATTGCTTATTTTAAGACTAGAAGAAATGTGTATACTATAGTTTCAATCCTTCGTAGGGTTGATATACAGATTACAACAGAGAATTTTTTAAGTAATTAAATTTTTTTTCTACTCATGGTTTTTGAAAAAGAAACTTTTCCGAGGTTGTTTTCTGTCTCGTTGAAAAACCGTTGTGGAGCCAATCTTTGTATTTTCAAAGAACGTAGAAAAAAATACGAGTTTGTTGAATAAAAATTGGTCATTTCCAAAGAAGATCCTTGTGGGTCCTTTTTCGAAATCCTTTTGTCGTCAATGTTGTGTTCCTGTTTAAGGGGTCACAATTATAAGGTGAAAGAGTTTTGGGGTTCACACCGAGGGGTTAAACTATGAGTGTACTCTCTCCTTGAAGGTAGAAATGTCTGGCATTATATGAGCCAGACGAATCCATATTGTCCATGGATAAGGGGTGTTAACTACCCCAGAACAAAAGTAAACAAAAATATATTCATATTCTTATAAAGGGAAATAATGATGAAATTTAAATGTTTCATATCATAAATATGAATAGAATTAAAGTAAATTTAATGAGTTTCTTTTTTTTTTTTTTTTTTTTTTTTTAGATTTATCAACTCTTGTCTGGATCTACCATCAGATCTTCATTTACAGCTCTAAAAGAGAGAAATGTGACAGATACAGAAAGCAATTTTCTTTACAACAATAATCGCCAGAATCAAGAATATTTAGCCAAGCAATTATTTCTGGGAGAAAATAACCTCTCCTTTGGCTCCAGATTTACTTATGGCTTACTTTATAAATTGCTTGATCATGGACAGGTAAAATTAAACAGTATTGCCTTGGATACACTTGGTCAACTTCTTGGTTTACCAGTGCACAAAACAATGAAAATTGATCCTATCAAGGTGGCCCAATTGTTAAAGGTTTGGAATTTTTTTTTAATGTTTGTTTTTTCTATATTCTTTCTTTTTGAATGATTTGAAAATCATTATATCAGATTAATAATTAAGAATACTCTCTGAAACTGGTTTGTTTTGTTGACTGTTAAATAATTGACTGAACAACTTTGTTTTGTTTTAATCTTTATTTCTTTGTTAATATTGGGAAGGTGTGGTATTCTTTATATTATGTTAACTTTTGCTCAACTTTTGTAGATAATTTTATTCTGAGCAAGTTTGTTTTATAAAATTTTAGCAAATTTTACATTCTTTTATTTCTATACTAATTTTGTTTTTGTAATCTGTGCCATTAGTAAGAAATAAATTAGCAAAAATTCTTTTATCAAAATTGTGTCCACTCCATAGAAGCTGAGATATTTTTCTTTGAAGCTGTATTTACTTTGTATGAAACAGTGTAAAAGATGTAATTATTTATATGCGAAAACTTTTCATGAAAAACACCAAAAAACACCCAGATTTTAAGTCTACCAAAAATCTACTACTAATCTACTTTCAATAAAATATGTAATATTTATTGATTTGTGAATAGGTGATTTCGGAAGAAAAGTTTGTTGGGATATTTTTTTTAAGTCTATTTCTTTTTGTATAATTTTTTGAAATCTCAACAGAATTAACACTTCATACAAGATATTAAAATTATTGCAATGTTTTGAATTTAAAAAAGATAAAAAAAAATTAATAATGGTACAAAGATTAAATGAAAAATAAAAATTCATCAAAAATAGTTTCAATGAATATTTTTTCACTATTTAATCATATTTATTTATCTAATATTTGAGAATATTTAATAACATTTGAGTTACAGAATCTCCATTTAAAAAAATTTTTTTTTAAAAGGGGAGTGGGGTGGACGGTATGCCTCCTCAGCCACAGAAAGAAAAGAACACGTGGAATCAATTTCTTTAATAGAAGGTGGGCAGCCGAGTTTCTATGATGAAAATATTCCTTTTTCTTCCTCAACAATCTTCTCCAGCAGTCCTACACCCAAGCTTGTCTCTTGTCGTGCATTGCCAAGACTCAAAACGCTTTCTCACTCCGGTGCATTCAGGCAGGACTTATATAATCATGCCAAAATGCCACTTCCGGGTCAATCGCACAATGTGGTAATTTACATGTGCGTTGATGTCAAACACAATTCATGATTGGAAGGATGTGAGTTCGATCTTCCCAATCGCCCATTTCTCTCTCCCTGATCTCATTTTACACGCCAGACATATTCATGCCTGCTTTGAGTTGCTGAGTGTGTGATTTCTCTCGCTACATTTTTACAATGTGAAAGGATTGTCAGTTTGGAAAACATCTAAAAAAAAATGTGTACTCATGCTAAACTGAATTGTTTGAAATAGAACTGATTATTTGCATAAAAATGGATTTGGTGTTAAATAACTTACAAAGGTTGATATGCCATGAAACCTAAACAACCAACCAATCAATATGGTATCCTGATCAGGAATATTATGTTCAGCGCATTGGTAAATATGGGACTTTCTTGAACAACTATTCACTTAACATTCTATAATTGGCAGCAAAGGAAATAATTTTACTTTAAAGGTTATCCCAACACTTATTCACAAACACAGTTCCTGTATTGAAACTACCTCACATGCTGCGGTGCATCTGCTCATTGTATTGTGTGACTCCACACTAAAGCTGGAGGCAGTATCACTAAAGATAAAGGAAAAAGAAGAAAAGCAAAGTTGAACACAAAATTTGAAGGACTGGACTTGCTAACAGATGGTTGTGTGTGTGTGTGCCACTTCAAAACTTTTCTTTGACTGTTCTTCCCCCAAGTGTGTAGCACAAATTCTAATTTGCCACTCCTGCTACATCTGGGACTTGACATGATGTGAGTTTTTATTATAACTTCTCCTATTCCAGGAAGATCTCTTGCAGACTCCCTAGCACTCGGGGCACCAGCAGATTGCCCTGTCCTTGGTAGAGGCACCTGCAGACTGTCCTGTCCCAGGTGGATCTCAGAAACTAGGCATCAGTAGACTGCCTTTTATAATCTTCACTGGGGTGTTTTAACTTTACAGTATTTTCTAGATCATTCTACTCCACTCAGAAACTTGGAAGTGCTTTATCATTTCCTCTCTCTTTGTTCCCTTTTCCTATACAGTTAGCCTAATCCTTATTCAACATTGACCAAACCCATGTTGACCTGCTGGCTGCTCAGGTTGGGGCTGGTTAGATGGATGAATGAATGAACTGTTGTTCTTTTTGGCATAGATTCCTCCATCCAAGTGTTATTTCCCTGGTCTCCCAAACACAGAACTTAAATAGGCAGTCCTCTCGAACGGCCTTCATCAAGGTGGTTGTTGATTGGTCAATACAAATTATCAACTAGCACCACAATTGATTTTCTCCAAACAGGCAATTCATTAAGGGTGGATAACTCAGTTATCCTAACATGAAGTGCTTCTTTCTCTCCTGTCTTTGTTGAGGAGGGGAGGTAACCCTGACATAACCATCGTGACACTAATGCAAATGAGCGACATCATGTAAATGAAGACTCCACCGTTAGGCCAATGAAGCACTACCTGGAAAACTACTTAAGTGAAAGAAGAGGGGGGGATAGTATGCCTCATCAGTAACAGAAAGAAAAGAGCCTCTTGTAACTGAACATGTGGGATCAATTTCAAGTACTGTTGCTGTGTCATAATCTTCTTAATAGAAGGTGGACAGCTAAATTTTTATGCTGAAAATGACATTTCTCATAGCTTCTTCCTATGAATTCCTTTTTGCCTGCAACAATCTTACAGTCTTACACCCAAACTCATCTCTTGTCATGCATCACCAAGATTCAAAATGCCTTCTCTCTCTCTTTCTCTCTCTGGTCCATTCAGGCAGGATTTAAATAATCATACGAAAATGCCACATCTGGGTCAATCGCACAATGTGGTAATTTACATGTGTGCCAGCGTGTAGGTAGTCCTGACGTCAAACACAATTTAAGATCAGGAGGATGTGAGTTCGATCTCCCCAATCGGCTGTTTCTCTCTCCCTGATCTCATTTTACATGTCAGACATATTCATACAGGCTTTAAGCTGCCTCCTCATGATTTCTCTTGCCACATTAAGTCTGAAAATTACAGACTATTTTGACATCATGGCCTTTGACTCTAAACTGATACTTGCTTTATGGCACTGATTCTAGGCAGTTGGTGGTGGAGTGGGTAGAAAAAATGGAGCTAATATGTCAACTTACCTGAATGAAGTGGATCGAATGTGTAGTTTCTATACTCTTGTCTGGTGGAACATGTGAAGTGTAGCTGTAATAAGTGATATGTAGAGCTTGCAATTAATTGAAGAAGTCAGATAAGCTTGAAGAAAAGCTTTATACAACTAAGAACTGGTGTTAGAGGTAGTCACGGCTAAAATGGCCTTTCACCAGTCAACTAAACAAACGGGGAACAATTCGTTCCCAGAAAGTAAGGGAGATTATATAGTTCCTTCCTTTATCACCACATTCTCCGCCGCCCAGGAAAATTCGGGTTGGTCAATTTGTCGAGAGAGGAAGGGTTCAGCGACTCTCAAAAGGGTATCTCCAATTAAATGAGTTCCGTAGATGCCTTTGATCACGCTGAAAACAGAAAAGAAATGAAAACAAAAGTTCAAAGCTGATAGTTCTCAGATAAGGAGGTTTTCGATGGGTTCTACTGGAACATTGAAGATTTAGTGAGTCAGTGTCTTCTGACGAGGTCCTCTGAGAATCATCCAAGAGTGGAGGAAGAGAAATTGCAGGAACTGAATTCTCAGCAGCAGAGTTTTCAGTAGTACTTTGTAGAAGGGGAGGAGTGTTAGATGGGTTAGGGACATCCAGTTCTTGGTGGTCCCCTGGCATAGGGTCTGGTTCTGTATCTAAACTGTTCATTCCATCACCAAGAGGAGCTATGTGACGCAAGGAGACAGTTGTTTCTCGCCTATTATAGAAGCGTACATGAGCATAGTTCGGGTTGACGTCGAGTATATCAACATTCTCCACCAGGGGCTCATATTTACTTCCTCGTAAATGGCGCTTTAGAAGAGCTGATTTGGATCTTGTTAACCATGTAGGTATGGACTCTCCAGTAGCTGATTTTCTTTGGAAATTGAATAGGCGTTCATGTGGAGTATAGTTAGTGGAAGTGGAAAGTAATGAGCGGATGCAGTGGAGAGCCACATCCAGCACCTTTTCCCAATTAGCAATAGAGAGATTTCTTGATCGGAGAGCCAGACTCACCGTTTGCCTGATGATGCCGTTGTATCTCTCTACTTGTCCATTGCCTTGAGGATTAAAAGCAGTTGTTCGACTGGTAGCAATGCCTCAAGAATGTAGGAATCCTTTTAGTTCCTCTGACATGAAGGCTGTTCCTCAATCTGAGTGCACAAAAGAAGGATTTTCAAAAACAGAAAATATATTAGTTAGGTGTATAATGACAGTCGCAGCAGCCACATCAGCACAAGGGAAAGAGAAAGGAAAACGAGAGTATTCGTCAACCACAGTAAGTAGCGATTGCGGGAACTTGAAGGTAAAGGTCCCTTGAAGTATATACTCAATCTCTCAAAGGGTTGACTCACTTTTATGAGTGTCTGAGGTGCTCTTCTAATGAATCAAGGCTTAATCTCAGAACAGACCTGGCACGCCCGGACTACTGCTCTTACATTTTTGCTTCTGACAAAAGGTAGCACTCGGGTTACTCCTGGATGACATAAATCTTCGTGCAAGCCGTGTAACTTGTCTGCAGTAGTAGTAGAAGAACAAATCCGGGATAGGACCTCAGTGGCTGCATTCTGTTTTCCTGAACGATATGCTATATCATAACTGAAACAAGAAGTTCCAATTTCCATCTTGTGATCTTTTCATTTTTTATCTTGCTCTTACTTTTAGGATTGAGCATGAACGAGACTGATTTCTGATTGGTGATCAACTTAAAGTGCTTTCCAAGTAATAAGTGTCGCCATTTTCGAATCGCTTCTACAATAGCGTACGCCTCCTTTTCAACTGACGAGTGCTTTTGCTCAGCAGAAGTTAGGGTTCTTGAAAAGAAAGTTACAGGTCGACTGTTTTGGGTTAGGGAGGCAGTGATAGCATGTTCTGAAGCATCAGTTTCGATTTCAAAAGGAAGAGAAGAGTCTATAGCTACCAGGGACGATTTTGCAATCTCCTGCTTCAGGCACTTGAAGGCCTCTGTTTGTTCCTTAGAGAGAGGATTATGGGTAACTTTTGTTAGGGGATGCAGTTTTTCAGAAAAGTTCGGGATCCACTGAGAGTAGTGAGAAAACATCCCCATAGCTCGTCGAAGAGAAGGAAGGTTTTGAGGTACCGGTAAGTCCATCAATCCTTTAGTCTATCAGGGTCGGGTTTTACTGAACCCTAGCTTATTGTATACATGAGCAAGTCTATGGAGGTAAGTGAGTAAAGACACTTGTTTTTGTTCAGTGTCAAACCGTACTTCACCACGCTATTCATGTACTCTTTCAGATTTAAGTCATGTTCAGCCTGATTTTGCCCACAGATGGTAACATTGTCGATGTAGGCGTAGGTTCCATTGAGGTCATCTCGATTGATGATGTCATCCATAACCCGTTGAAAGCTCGCTACTCCATTGGTCACTCCAAGTGGGATTCGGCAAAATTGGTATAGGGATCCAGCTGCTTCAAATGCAGTGTATTTTCGCTCTTCTGGTTTAATAGCAACCTGGTGATAGTCACTGGTTAAGTCAAGGGTTCTAAATACTCGGTAACTGGCAATTTCATTTACCATATCCTCTACCTGCGGAAGAGGATAAGCATCCAGGAGAGTGAACCGGTTTATGGTCTGGGAGTAATCCACAACAAGTCTCTTTTTGTGATTTTTGGTGGATACTACAAGTGTTTGGGCATGCCATGTAGATTAAGAAGGCTCTATAATGCCTTCCTTAAGCATCCAGAGATCTCAGACTGAATGAATTTAGTGTCTGGTATGCTATGTCTCCGGGATTTAGCTGCTATTGGACGACAGTCCGGGGTTAGGTTCATAAATAGAGATGGGTAGGGGATATTTTAATGGCAGTAAGTCTACAAACAGTAAGAGGTGGAAGCGGCCCTCCGAAAGGTATTTTCACAGAAGAATGTTTGCATAGAAAACTATGTCCAAGAATGATGTCACAGCAAAGGTTAGCCATCACCGATAACTTGATTTTCTTGTATTCTCTACCAGAGATACTATGCAATGTCCAAGGGTAGTAGAAGAATGGGAACTGCTAGCCATTAAAATTCTTTCAGAACTTGGCGTAACTGCCAACCTGAGCCTTTTAACTTTATTGGGGTGGATAAAATTTTCTAAGCTTCCTGTATCAACAAGTATCTTTACTGGTTCTCCTTTAATTTCTCCACACATGGATGAATGAGAGAGACTAACTGAGAAGTTAAGAGTAGATGAAGCAAGCAAGGACTTACCGTAGTTGGTAGCAGTCGCCATATGGGATCTGCAGACACGAGTGAAATGCCCTTTCTTTTTACAATTTTTGCAAATTGAGTTTCTGGCTGGGCATCTGGGCCTGTTGTGCCTCTGGTTTCCAGAAACATTTCTGTCCAGAAATAGCAGCTACAGTAGGTTGCTCATTGCACATAGATACACAGCTGTCAGTTTCTTCGGTCCAAACAGTAGATACCAAAGCAGTTAGGGAGTTCTGTTAAGAATACAACGCTAGTTACCTTTGCGCCATTTCTAGCATGAGAGCCTGGTCATAAGCTGTATTCAGGTCTAAAGTTTTATTTTCTAGAAGCCTCTGCCTGATATGGTTGGACGTAATTCCATTGATAACGCGTCTCTGATGTATTCATCTCTCGCTTGTGTTGCCGTAACAGCCTGAAAATCAGTCTTTAGTGAGTCTTTTTAGGGATTATAGATACTGGTCTACGCTTTCATCTGTTTTAGTTTCCGATGAGTCGCTAACAAATGTCTACAGAAGACGCTATTTTTAGGCTTCACAAAGATTTCTTCAAGAACATTCATAGCCGTACTGTAGGTGTGTATATCAGATAAGTGTTTGAAAATAGCCGGAGAAAGGAGGTTGATTAACAGTTTCAATTTCAATCTGTCTGTCATGGAAGTAGGTGGTTGAATTTCACAGACGGCCTCTAGGAAGATATTAAAAGTCATTTTCCAATGTCTCCACGTGTCTGCAGCTTCGGGCTTAGATGGGTCTAATTCCGGTCGTTCCGGCTTGAGGTACTTTTCCATTCTGGTTCTTAGTTGAATAAATTGTTATAAGTGATATGTAGAGCTTGCAATTAATTGAAGAAGTCAGATAAGCTTGAAGAAAAGCTTTATACAACTAAGAACTGGTGTTAGAGGTAGTCACGGCTAAAATGGCCTTTCACCAGTCAACTAAACAAACGGGGAACAATTCGTTCCCAGAAAGTAAGGGAGATTATATATTTCTTTCCTTTATCACCACAGTAGCATTTCATTTGTGTGGTGGCTTTCTTTGCGTCTTACTTTTTCGTTTGTATTAAGTCGATACCAATTTTCTTTTTCTTTATGCTCAAATGTCTTTTTTATTTTGCTAATTATCATTTATTTTTTTCTTACCACTGTTCATTGCTCTATTTCTTTTCATTTCCCTTTTTTCTTTCTATGATTCAATGTTTTCTTAGTTTGCTAATTATGTATTTTTTTCTCTCCACTGTCCATTGCTCTATTTCTTTTTATTTTTTCTCTTTCTTTCTTGAGATTTAAAAACAAGGGTCTTTCTATCTCAGTTTACCACACCAAATTTGTCTCGTCGCACAAGGTCTCTGATCTCTTTCAGCTGTCAAAAGCTCAACTGACTGTTCTCTCCATTTCGGTTTTTTTTTTCCCTCTAATATTCAAATTAATGCGACAGGTAATAATAAAATACATAAACTCTTGTTCCTCTTTTCTTCTTATTCTTTTCCCTGACGATTGAAACAGACGCGATGCTGCTTGTGAGTAGTTTTAGTCTATTTGCCTTTACATTCTAGACTACACTTTTCTTCCCTTTTCCTACCTGATCCCATTACCTGACAGGCCAAACAGATGTGCAGTCGTTTGCGTGAGTGATAATTTTTTATCCCCACCCCCCCGTGATATCACTATCACACAAATAGCAGGGAGATGGTGATCGCCTTTGACGGGTATTTCTACGTAAGATTGGGGGTGTCATGTCTTCATTTCCATCCTCTTCACCACTACCACCATGGCCACCTTCAGATTCCATCATCCCCTCTTCTGGTTCTGCAGGCAGTGTTTCTGAACTTATCCAAAGGGGTAGTGGAGGATCAGGATCATCCTCGAATTGTATGTTATCTTCCTCATCATCCTCCGAGCTGGAAGAGGCGCAACAGAAGCAGACATCTTTCACATGACGTGGGACACCACCAACCAACATAGTCTGGGGACTTATTTCATCTATTTTTCCACTGCCAAATCTTGTAGCGCACCAAGCAATCTAAAACATGGTCTCCCACTTTATACGGGGTGTCACCAACTCTAACCACTGACATCTATTCCTTTTATACGCTGTTCGTAGTGGTAGATCTCAGCTTCTTAAATCGAACTCTGCGTCCTGGCTGCAATTCTTTTGACGGTGTGGTGACACCACTCTGCTATACCGTTACCTTCCGGGAAATATGCGCATTGGTAACACATTCTAATCCCCCGTTCACTTGTGAATTTCTGAAATTTTTGACATTGAGATGTAGAGGCATTATCAGTCAAGATTTCAAGTGGGGGACCCCGTTCAAAAAAGACTGATCTTAATTGTTGTATAATGCTTGATGTATCCTGTCGTGTCAACAGACGCCATATCGTGAAACGTTGTTGGGCCACAATCTGTTACGGTCAAGAAATGTTTGCCATCATAATGTGTTACATATATGCCTATCTGACACCAGTTGCCCTCCACCTCGAGCTTCCCTTTTTGCCATCGGGTCATTGCTGGATCAGTTTGTTGACACTCTTCACACGGGTGTATGGCTGCCTTGATCGATGCCTTCGTAGTTGCAGGACACACTCTTTGGACAAAATATGTGGTTCGATGAATTCCAGCATGTCCACTTTTCCGATGTATTACATGGATCTGATCAGGTGTTACTTGATCTGTTAAGACTGTGCATGTCAATTGCGGAGGATTGGATCCCTGCTTCATTATATCAATCCACCTCTTTAGCACTCAAGTCAACTTATCAGCCTGATTCTGCTCCGATTGAACTAGAGTAATGTCAGCCTGCAAGCTGTATTCGTCGACTAGATGCTTTACCATCACCAGTCTCCTTCGTACCAACATTTCACTTGCAGCCTTAGTCCTAATTCATGCCTTTCTAGTTAGAGTGTCGCTCAACCAGTGGTAAATACACAATGAGTCAGTGTGGAGATGCACAACCTTGGCCTGCCACTGCAGTACAAGATTAAGGTCTTTAGTGTGGCATCAAGTTCCGCCAAATTGATATGCTGAGCATCAATTTTTCGGACAAAGCCAGCAAGCATCTTCTAAACCAGTACCAAATCGTTCCAACACTACACCTATAGCCAAAGAACTCGCGTCAACCCATGCATTCAGTTCCTGTCTGGATACATGCCACTCGCCCCGGGCAGGGTCACTCCTACATACTCTAGTCAACGTTTTGACCATCATTTGCTTGAGAGAATCGTCATCCACTATGTCGTCCCATCCTTTTATTACTGCAGTCACTTGTCTTTTTTTTTGTCACTTGGAGCCATCCACAGACAGGTCTATGTCCTACTAATTTACCACAAATAGAAAACGTGATGCATCGCATCAACACACTAGGTAACTCTGGAACTGAGCTCCCTCATTTCCATTGTAAAGTATTACACTCCTCCCAGACCTCAAGGCCTAACACTAGCACCCCATCCTTTAAGTGCTTAGGCTTCTTGCTTATTAAACCAAAGTTTCATTTGAACTGCATCTGCAGACATTATGTCCTCATTGACGTATATGTCATCAACGTATGCTGAAGTAGCTTTCACTGTGGACTCATCTTGCATCAAAAAAATGGTATTACACAACTGATCTGGTGCTTTGTTCATGGCCCACTTCCACCTCGCAGTCCAGGCCCTCTCTTTGTTGTCAAATGTAGCACAGAAGTCTTTTTCTTCTATAGAAATAGCTGCACAGACTTCTTTCCCTCTACCAAGTGTCACACCTCCAGCCGCTGTGATCATGACACCCCCGAAAGCTCTTATTGCGTCAATTGCAAGTAATAGGTCGTAACCAAGGGGTTTTTCCTGCATCACCAGGACATCAACTTCAGCATTGTGTCCTCTTTCTCATAACAGATCGTGACAGTTCCTACATCGCAACATGATTGGGATAAGCCATTGATGATCATAACATCAACTCGTTGCTTCCTCCACATCTGACAGCAATTTGCGCTAACTATAGACTGGGAACATCCCGTGTCTACAAGTGCTGAACACTACACATCATCAATTTTGATGCCAATGACAGGCAATTCTGCGTTCATTGTTTGGCAAGAGTGGCGATGATACCTTGTCCCCAACTTTGTTTCCCGAACAGTTGTGAGATATGTGACCCAACTCATTGCAGCGATAACATCGTAGTGTTCTTTGTACTCATGGATAAACATTCCTCGTACCATTTCAACTCTGGCACTCTTTAGCAAAATGATTTGGACTCCCACATTTAAATCATACCGGGCTCTTGCGCTTATCACCAGTCGGGAGAGAATCCACATTGTCTTCATAATGTTCAGATGTCTCACGACTAGTGCTGGCTGCTGCTGTAATTGGTTCCGGTTCCTTAGGGATGTTTTGACCTCGGTCCAATAACTCATCCATTGTTAATTCATCAATTCATGATGACGCTTGCAAAACACTACTGATATCTTCAGGTAAGCCTCCAAAAAAGGCACAGCTTAATATTTTGTCGTTGACACCACCAAATGGTACTGATAATTTCCGTAAATCAGCTAAGTAAATGTCAACTGTTTCCCTGGGGTGAAGTCGCTGGCTAATGAACTGTTGCTATGCAACAAAAGGATCTGTACCAAACGCTGTATATAGGCTGTGCTTAATTTCATCCCAGTCTGGTTCATCCCCGATTTGCTGATACACTGTGTTGGCCCCTTTGATTAACCTCAACGGGATGACTGTTGCTGGTTCTTTTATTTTGCACCACTTACAAATACGTTCGGCCTTCTCAACCCATTCGATGACAGATGGTCTTGTGGCAGATCCATCAAACTCTGGTATCAAGCGGATGTCAAATCTGTCCTTTTTTTTTTTTTAAGTCACCGCTTATCAAGGCCAAAATAGCTTGAGATTTAAAAACAAGGGTCTTTCTATCTCAATTTGCCACACCAAATTTGTTTCGTCATGTAAGGTCTCTGGTCTCTCTCAGCTGTCAAAAGCTTGACTGACTGTTCTCTCCATTTTGGTGTTTTTATAATCTCCATTCCCTCTAATATGCAAATTTATGTGACAGGTATAAATAAAATACATAAACTCTCGTTCCTCTTTTCTTCTTATTCTTTTCCCTGACGATCGAAACTGACGCAATGCCTCTTGTGTGTAGTTTTAGTCTATTTGCCTTTACATTCTGGACTACACTTTTCTTCCCTTTTCCTACCTGATCCCATTATCTGACAGGCCAAACAGACGCGTGGTTGTTTGCATGAGTGATAATTTCTATTACATTTCTATACCTGTAAATCACTTCTTCTCCACCCTATTCTCTATCTCTCTTCCTGCTCATCCAATCTTCACTAGTGATATAAGAAAATGTGTCACTATCTTTTATTTAGTTAAAATGAATCTTATTCTTAGTCAGGTGACATGCCTTCAACTTTGTTTACTATAATATCCTGCCTTTAAATGATTCCCAAAACAAAACTTTTATTATATTATGCTGACTGTTGTCTCATATGCTGCAACATATGCACAAGGTGTACCCTATGACCTTCATGACTTAGACTTCCATTTGGGGAAAAATCATGACTTACTGGACTTGCATGTGGCTGTGTTTCGTACATTTCAATCGCTCAAAAGGAAAACAAAAAGCCAAAATGGTGACGCACAGTCGCTTTTGTACTTGCTTAGTCTCGCATAAAGTAACACAGACTCTCGGGTATCTCATGCAAATGAGATGGTCGGGCATTATAAAAAGAGCACTCCAAGAAATGGAGATGGTTTGAACAGAAGGCATGTTGTGTGTGTCTGTGATGTTATTCAAGTCTTTCAAACTACAAGCTATTTCGGTGAGATACTACTTTTTGGCAATGGAGGGCAAGATTTTTGATGTCCGGCTGATTCCGAAGTTTAGTGGTGCTGCGACTGACATGCCAATTGTCGAGTGGGTTGAAAATGTTGAACTTGTGTGCGGGCTTTGCGCTATGAAGAATGTCGAGCACGTCCTGCCATTGACATTGCGATGGGGAGCTTTAGCCATATACAGGTGACTTAGCACGGAGCAGAAAGCGGATGTGGAACAGATCAAGCAGGCCCTCATAACAGCGTATGCTGCTGATGCATTTAATGCATATGACCAGTTCGTTACTCGACAACTTCACCCGGGTGAGACGGTGGACGAGTTTTTGCTGAGCTACGACGACTGGCCCGGTTGGTTGGGGACCGCTGCCTGAACGTTGGTTAACGTGCGCATTCGTCTCTGGACTACCGCAACACGTTAAACATCTTCTACGTGCTTCATCCAGGTTGGAAACGATGAGTGTGGAACAGCTATTGACCCGAGCGAGAGCTGTCATGACTGACAATGAAGGCCCTGCAGAATTGGCCACCGCCTCCGCCAGTCGAACACCTTCAGAATCAAAGATGCGCAGTGACGATAGAAAATTTGCCTGCTACAGGTGTGGTGGTCCCAACCACATAGCGAGGGACTGCTTGCAGGATCGCCAAGAGAAACTGGACAGTCGGATGTGCAAGGTTCATCGTGAGACGCGTTGCTACAGGTGCAGTGGCCTTGGACATGTAGCATCGCAGTGCCAGGGAAACGCCAAAGGGGAGGAGGCATCAGCATCAGTCTCCTCTCCGATCAACTGAACACAAGGAAACTTCCCTCAATGAAGGTATGTGTAGATGGGCAAGAGTGCACGGCGTTGATTGGTTCTGGATGCTCACAAATGTTGGTGAGCAAAGCCATGTGTCGCTTTTGGAAATGGAAATCAGCAGGAGTCCTAACAGCTGACGGAAGGACACTGAATTGCCGAGGATACAGTAAAATAAAAGTGGAGGTTGGCCGAGTCCCAGCTATCGACATTGAGGCATTAGTTGTAGATAAGCAGCTGTTGGGCCTCGATTTGCTATTGGGGATCGATGCGATCAAGTTACTCAGTGGTGTTTACCTGACAGAATCAGGCGAAGCACGTTTTGGAGGCCTGAACAGATGTGCTGCCATCTCTATCGATGAGCCGGACTTTAGCATGACGTATGATCGCAGGAACAAAGAATGGACTGCGTCATGGAAATGGGCAAACGGTCACTCTCCCAGCGAACTGAGTAATAGTGTGCAGGAATACTCAGTGCCCTGTCATGCCAGGGATGCCTATGAGAACTAGATCCTACAGTGGCAGGAGAATGGATGGCTGTTGCCATATTCAGAAGAAGAACTTGGCCCACCCAAGGGTCTAATTCCCTTAATGGCGATCGTGCAGAAGCAGAAGGTGCGTCCGGTGCTTGACTACCGGGAATTGAACGGTTTTGTGGATGCTTTTACTGCCAATGCAGAAGTGTGCGTGCAGAAACTAAGAGAGTGGCGGCAACAAGGAGTCAATGTGTCGCTTCTAGACCTGCAGAATGCATATCTTCAAATCCATGTTGACAAGGCGCTGTGGCCATTTCAAACAGTCATTTTTAGGGGTCAGCGCTTCTGTCTTACACAGTTAGGATTTGGACTGAATGTGGCGCCATTTATTATGAAGTCTGTTATAGATGCTATTGTATCTCAAGACCATACGATCAAAAGTGCCACATCGGCATATGTTGATGACATTTTGATTAATGAAAACCGTGTTCCCGCGTCACGAGTACAGCAACATTTCCTGGACTATGGTTTGGTTTCCAAGGATCCGGTGTGACTGAGAGACGGAGCAAGAGTCCTTAGCTTGCAAGTCTGGGAAAAGGATGGCACTCTTCGATGGAAACGAGGAAGTCAAATTCCAGAAATCCCTAATAGATTAACCCGTCAATGCATATTTTCTCTCTGCGGGAAACTTGTTGGTCACTTCCCCGTATGTGGGTGGCTCAGAGTGGTAGTTGCATTTATAAAGCGCCTGGCAACTGCAGTGACAAAAGGCTGGGATGATAGAATTAAAAACGCTTCCCTCAGTCAGATATTAACAGAGACTTTGACCAGAGTACGAGAAGCAGATCCCGTTGAGGGAAACTAATGTACAGACGGTAAAGAAATTACAGTCTGGGTGGATGCTAGTTCCGTAGCTACAGGAGTGGCATTAGAAACGAATGGGACGGTCATTGAGGATGCATGTTGGCTACGTCCAATTAATGACGCACAGCACATCAATCTAGCTGAACTGGACGCGGCCCTTTAAGGAATCAATTTGGCCCTTCAGTGGGAGGCGACAGTGTTACACTTGGTCACTGATTCAGCATGCATGCACCGGTAGATCTCCAACACTTTAACTGGAAGAGCACGTGTGAACACAAGGGCAGCTGGCGAGATGCTAGACAGGCGATGGCTAGGAACCTTGCGATCACTGGCTAAAGAATATGGACTGACCATCGATGTGAAACTCGTGAAGTCTTGTCAGAACCGTGCAGATAGTCTCATTAGAGTGCTGCACAGGTGGATGGTGTGCTCGAGAGTTGCGCAATGGTGAGGAGACGACTGGATAAGGACCAGGTGGCTGACATCCATCATCAAAGTGGACATCCGGGTGCGAAGCAAACTTTATACTTTGCCAGGTTGGTCGACCCACAAGTGTCCAAAGAAACTGCTAACTCTGTTGTGAAAGCCTGCGAAACCTGTCAATCAATAGATCCAGCTCCTGTTCGCTGGAAAAGATTGGCGATGGACTTAACCCACCACAATGGTGAGAATTTTCTAACTATCATCGATTGCGGCCCCTCTAGATTTGCTATATGGCGACCACTGCGCTGACAAGATGCGCCCACTGTTATCCAACAGTTGGAGAATGTTTTCCTCGAGTGAGGCCCACCGATGGAAATACTGACCGACAACGACTCTGCATTCACAAGTAAAGACTTTTGAGAATTTGCATTTGTGGTTTCGGTGTGCCTACTCAACGAGTGGAAATGGAATTGTGGAAAGAAGTCATTGGACCATTAAGACCATCGCAGCTAGAAAGAATTGTTTGATATTGGAGGCAGTCTATTGGCACAACGTCACCCCAAAGGATGATGTTTCACTTTGCACCATGCCGGCTGCATAGATACCATATCCGGATAAAAGGTGTTGAAAATAACCCGCTCCCCAAACCAGAGGTGACTAAAGGGATGTATGAAAAGGGAGACGTGGTTTGGGTTAAGAACCCACACGGCAAGTGCACGACAAAATATAGCACTGGTAGCGTTACTGAAGTGATCAGACCGCAGTCTGTGAAAATTGATGGGGTGCCTCGACACGTCAAAGACCTCCGACCTGTAATACAGATGCAATTATCATCGAGTGACGAAAGCGATTCTGGGGATAGTGAGCGTTTAATCGATTTGAATTCAGATCCACTCAATAGTGATTCCGATGCCAGTAGCCTGGTTGGGTATTATAAAAATAACACTCGAAGAAATGGAGATAGTTTGAACAGAAGGCGTGTTGCATGTGTCTGTGACGTTATTCAAGTCTTTCAAACTACAAGTTTCTAGCTACTTAGAATTTATCAATGCGAATAAAATAATTATCTGATATAATTAATTATTATCCTTAATTATATTATACAACAAGCCCAATCACATGGGTTGACTGTCTTATATGTCATGAAAATTCTAGGACTGTAAACACCCTCGTGTTACCAGTGTAAGTGGCATGGGCATATAGCCTGAAATCATCTGGGGAAACAATCAAAGGGAATGAGATTTTAGTGCCAGTCTATTCCCCCAACCTCATCTGAACAGAACACTACCTGCAATAACTGTGCAGATAAATAGAATGAGGCATACAGTCTTAGCGGACACTGGCTGTACACAGTCAACGATATGCAAGGCATGCTGTCAAATGTGGCAGAAAGAGAAGGTATATGCATTCACTGTGGGCAGTAGGATGCTCAGGTGCTGGAGCACAGGAGTAGTTCAACTTGGCATTAGCAACAGGCTCCCTGTTGATGTTCTGGTTGTGGATGGGAGTTACTGAGGTTTAACCAGTTGCTCACATTGGACACAATCAAATAGCGAGATGGAGTGTCTGTCACTGGTACCAGTGGTGTAAGTTTTCCCCAAATTGACAAACCATTCTGTGCTGCAATCACTATCACTGAGCCCAAGTTCTGTGCAGACTATGATATGAATGTTGTGATTTGGATGACATCATTGAAGTGATCTGGCAATCAACCACCTGCCACACTAAAAAATGGCTAACAGAATATCTCACTCCTAAACAGCTTTGAGAGGAGTATGAGCTGCAGGCCTGGATAGATAATGGCTGGCTGCTCCATACCCAAGAGTTTAATTCTGCTGATGGCTGTGCTGTAAGAGCCATCAGCAGAATTAAACTCTTTTGGGTATTCGAGTTCACCAATTATTTTACCAATTGTTTGTTGTTTGTTTCCTGGCATCTGGGGCTCCCCCTTTGGGGAGTGCCAACAGGGCCGAAGGTATTTTTGGATTTTGCCAGACACGTGTGGGCTGCAGCCCTGTGTCTGGGCCCACTCTGACGTTGGAGATCCACCCCTGGCCGATGTGTCTATCTTAGCCGGGGAGTTTTCACTGAACTCAGATCCTTCCACTTTCCTTGTTAATCTGAGATAACTGCCACTATTTGCCATGTTGTGAATTTTTTATCCATTAGCTACCTCAGACAGTTTCCACTGTAGGAGTTGAACTGGATTTGGCTGGAATTCACGCCACAGTAAAATTGCTGTTTGGAGAGAAATTGGTTCCTGTCGCAGTTCACAAAAATACACAAAGAAGAAAGAAAACAACGCTTTCAATTTTTGTATAATACAATTTTCTCAAAGCTATTATTTTTATCTAGCTATATACGTATATACAGAAATGTGTAGAATACAAAAAGAAGGAAAAGGTCATACGAAACTTATTCGGTCATTTGGGAATGTGACAGATCAAACAGAAGATGCAAGGGAAGCGACTATCGTTTCCCAGTTATCTTAAGAAAAATATTTATTCATCTCGACTTTTGTTGGCTTGACAATTGGAAATTTGTAACGTTCTTATGTTTAATTATCGGTTATAATCAAACCAGGCACAATTCACAGAGTTGTCCAGTCTCATCGAACTTTTGTTTTGAACTCTCAATTCTGGATTAATCTTGACTTTGCCCACAATTCTGGGACTATCCTCAATTCTGAATTATTCTCGATTTCCAATTCCACTCTCTCTGTCTCTCATCCCTCGGCTTCCTTGATCTGATCTCATGAATGGGTGCTGCACACTGCTTATATAAATTGGGGGTGGAGTTTCGACAATTTTCGTGTACGCCCATGAATGATATGTAAATTGCCAGGCTAACTGAATTTTCAAATATTAGCTGGTCGTTTTTTTTAAGAGGTACTAAAAATGAATCTTAGTAGCCTCGCTGATTTTCCCCAGCCAAGTGACACTTGAAACGAAAAAATCCACTTATGCTGTCTTTCGTCCCTGATTTGAACTTTTTACCATCTAGACCACACAGATTTCATTACCTCTTTTAACACAAGATCCACTCAATGCCTCTATCCCTCAATCTCAGGACGTCAGTCAAAGAAAAAAAAAAAAAAAAGATAGGAAATAAAATGATTAGAAAAATAGAAAATATAGGAATTCTCTCTACTTATTCCCTGTAGTAACAAAAAAAATCCAAATTTATTTCCAAGTCCACCCTTTTGTCCATTTAATTAAGAAATTCATTCTAATCCCTTAGAATCGTTAATTAATCAATTAATCTGGGGGGTCTCTCTGTCACACACTTTAAAAAAGGCCTTGTGCCATACTTGTCCAGTGGTGGGACAGAGAATAAACAAAGTACTGTAAGAGAATGAGCAGAAATGTTCAGCCTGTCATGGACTACTGTGAGCTCAATGAACATGTGGAAGTGTACACAGCCAGTGCATATGTGTACACTCGAAAGTTGAGAGAGCGGCGACAGCAAGGGTCAAATGTAACTTTGTTGGACCTGCACTGGGCATATTTACAAAGTCATGTTGACAAGTCTTTGTAGCCATTCCAAACTGAAAATTAAAGGGCAGAAATATTGGCTCTCTTGCTTTGGATTTGGACTGAACGTGGCACCACAGATCATGCGCTCTATCATCAAGGCCATGGTTGGGCAGGATGAGTTTGTCAACAGTGCTACCTCTACATACATTGGCAATATATTTATCAACAAGGGTATATGTCCTGCAGCCTGTGTAAAGGAGCATCTTAGGCAATTTGATTGACCAGCAAGGACCATGAACAACTGAGGAATTGCACTCATGTGTTGGGTTTGCATGTCTGGGAGGAGCACATCAAGCTGCAATAGCAACATGAAGGTGAGCTTTTGACACCATCCAATGTACTTACCCACTGAAGCATCATTTCTGTATGTGGGCACCTGACCAGGCACTTACAAGTGTGTGACTAGCTCCATGTTGCAACTGTGTTTGTGAAGCAAAGAATGAATCCTGTGACAACTGGATGGGAGGATGAAGTACAAGACCCTTTCCTGTGTTGAATGCTGGCAGAAATTATTACAAGAGCATCACAGATGGACTCATCTCATGGTAACTGGTGCATGAATAGACAAGACTTTATCGTGTGTGTGGATGCAAGTTCTTTTGCTACTGGTGTTGTTATTGAAAACAGCTGATCCATCACTGAGAATGCATGCTGGTTGGGACTGGTACACAAGGGTCAGCATATAAATCTAGCTGAGCTTCATGTAGTTTTGAAGGCGTCAACCTGGCACTGCAATGGAAGGCAAGAGGTGAATCAACCTCTGAACAGACTCGGCATGTATGCACCGCTGAATTTTTGGCACCTTATCTGGAAAGACGAGGCTGTGGACTAAAGCAACATCACAAATGACTAGGCATCAGCTAACAACTCTTTAGGTATTGGCCTTGGAATATGAGCTAGCAATCAATCAACTCACCAGAGGACCTTAGTGATTGCTAGATGAAATCCAGAAAAGGACAGAACCCACCAAACCAGTGAGTGTTGCAGCTTCAGATGGGTTAAAATCTGCTCGTATATGAAACATCCATAAAGCATATGCTGTACATAAAGAATGTCTGCCCTCTGCATGGAGCTGAAGTCACCAGTGATCAGAACCCACCCTTTGACTATGAAACTCTGATATTTGTGGCTTTGACGCGAGAAGACTCATCATCTTCCAAGAATGAGCCCAGTGACCATGGTGAAGACAATCCTAGAGATGTGTCCATTAACAATACAACTGAAAATGATTTTATGGATGAAGATGCTATCGAGAAGACCAAGCCTGCCCCATGAGACGGAGTAGCAAGCTAAAGCAACTGCCAGTTGTATGATCCTCTGATCAGGAAGGAATGTGGTTGTCTTGATGGTGAGCAAAAAATGAAATAAAAAGCGCCTGTGTTGTATGTGTCTGTCAACATAAGCAAAGCTTAGTTGAGAAGGAGAGGCAGCCCACACATAAACATTGCAACACTAATGCTGCCTCATGAAAAGGAAGACTCCACTGTTTGGCCAATGAATCACTGCCTAGAAAACTACTTATTGGCCATTCAACACCAAACTGCCTATCTGAGGCAGTTTGGTGTTGAATAGCCAATCTCGCTGGTTGTCCACTTGAAGGTCCTGTTTGTTTGAAGATTACACCAAGTATTAATGAAAAGATATGGCAACAAATATGAACAAAACTGCTGGTACCAATATAAATGAAAAAGATCCCATACCTCGCCCAAAGTCTCAATAGAACCTGGCTATTTGGGCAAGTTCCATCCAATTGCTGTCTTGGTCTGGATGGACCCTGTAGCATTCATAACCATCCACCCATATGGCCATGTTGTGTTTTTGATCACACAGAGATGAGTAGGTTGTTATTGATAATGCTAGGTGACACATGGGTATTGGTTGGTGGTTGTATGGTCATGAATTGAATTCTTAGAAAAAGAAATATATATATATATATATATTAAAAAAAGACTCAACTCCATTCAATATAAGAAATAATTCTAAAGCTTATGCAAGTCTGTTATGAAATACAGTTATGCAAATTTCTTCCTAATGCTGCGATTTTTTCAATATAGGACCAATTAGGTATGGGGACAGTTAATTTCCCTATTTTAGACTGGCAATTCATTCAATATGATTATAATTTCATTTCCTGCAAAATTCAGCATCATTCAATAATATTGTGTTGTCAAGAATCAGTTTCCTGTTGCCTCTTTACGCCAAGAGGCAACAGGAAACTGATTCTTGTATTTATTCAAGAGAGGACACTGTTGTCAGTTTCAGGGCGTATTGAGTCTAGCGATTTCTCCCTCTCTCTCAGCAGCTGTTCCTTCTCTCTCTTCTCTTCCTCGTTCTCCTTCCTCTCTCTCCTTCTGGTTCTCCTTCCTTCCTTCCTTCCTTCCTTCAGATGTATCACGTTCGTCGGGCAAATGCACTCAGAACAAAATCAACCCATTCAGCTGTTACCGTGCGTATTTGTATTATCGTGAGATCTCGTAAGAATTTGCATACGTGCACATTACATCTCGCTGGTTCGAGATCTCCCCTCATCAAATATGCTCGAGGCATCCATATCAGTTTTCGCCCTACAAGCCAGACACGTTCGTGCGCGCTTCGAATGCCCAGGTACGTTACCTTCACATACTGATCAACCCCTTTTCCAGAGATTAGTACAGTTCTCCATCATACTCTAATCTCTACATCTCTCCTTACATCATAACATCTAACACATAGTCTACTCACTAGATTTGCAAAGACAAGAGAATGTCACATTTAAGGTTGAGTGAACTAATCTAGAAATGCTAGTTGAGCACCTATTAAAGCAGGCTTAAAAACACTCCAGACACTACTCTCACAGTTGCTGTAATTAAAATGGGTTTCTTATGCACCACAAATGTCCACCTTTGAAGCTCTGAAGACCAGGAATGAGTGTGAAGCCCTTTTAGATTGTGACAAGCCCTAGCTGTTCAAACTAATCTCAAAACCATCATAATCATTTACAGACACTATATTTTCAAATTGAACATTTTTACTGTCAAGATACCATAGTCTGTTTCTGTTATCAAGGCTCTTCTTCCAGACTTGGAGCCTCTCAAACTTTTCTTTCCCTGGACTGTGACACACTGACAATGACTTTGAGTTGGGATGCATACAAATGCAGGCACTCTTCTGAATTTGTGACGTGACTTTAAAGTTTTTTAAAGGCTAAAAGCTCTGCAGATTGGATCTCCCTCCTGCCTTTTCCCACTACCAGCCACTCTCACTTTCACTTTTGTTGTATCCAATGCCTTTGTTGTTGGTAATAGAGAAGTCTTAGTGGGAGGTGAGGTTAACTGTTCTCCAACAATAATGCATGCAGGCTTCTTTGTCACAACTGTGACTAAGACTATGGGAGCTTTTTTTTTTTTTTTTTCTTTTTTCATCTGAACCCACTTTCAACACAGTCCATTCATTTTGTTGCTGATCGAAATCTGCTTGGAAATTGAGTTCCTTGATGAAGAATGCTGGTACCACCATGAAAATGGAAACTGGCTCAGAAGGAAATAGTACCTCCCCTGAATTTGACACTCTCCCAAGAGCTTTGATTGTGTCTATTAGGTGATTGAATCCAAGTAGGTACTCCATCATTTTCAGGACCGCCATTACAACCCACCTTCGATTTCTACAACCAATGGTAATTACGTCAAAACTCTGTTTTCACAATGTCTGGCACACCACCTAATCCACTATAGTGTGAGAGCAGCTGGAATTGACCAATGCAACACATCATCTCCCACACATATATCGTTTCTCACCATTGGCTGCCCCAAGTTCACATCTTGTCTGGGGATAAAAGCTGGTGCTTAGCAGTCATCTCCTGACTCTTTTTCCTGGATAGTCCTGAAAAATGTTCTCAAGTTTTTGATATTAGTAGCAATGCATACTGCATTTCCAAAGCTTAGGGGTTATGAGCTTTCTGTCTGTCATGCCAAACAAGATAATTCCTCTCTAGGTCCAGTGTATTTGTAGTTGCATTTTTCAGTTGGCCTCTTTGCCACACATTGGTTCCACAGCAACCATAATTATCATGGCCTCAGTGGGTCCTATTTCCATATGGCTCTTGTTCAGGCTAGAAACTGGAAAATATCCCTCTCTTTTATTTGGGAAGAGTTATTTGGAAGCTGCCAGATGTGATCTGGCAGGCCATGGACAAAAACCTTGCTCTGTCTTACCTTCAAATGGTATGGAAAGCTTCTGCAAGTCTGCCAGGAAGATATCAATGGTTTTTCTCGAATTCAAGTAGCATATTATGAATTGTGCATATACTGAACTTGTAACATAATGAACAACTCATAGAAAATTGATAATAAATAAATAAAACAAACAGTTTCCGAATAGCCTGGCCAAAGCACTTGTGTGCATGTGCAGAACAAGCAGAAGTGGATGTGCCTCCTGCTGACACGACAGGTGGAAGTGGGGAGATGACTCATGTTTGGTTTAGGGAGTTGACAGCAAGACGTGATAAGGTAAAGACAAGTTGAACACCAGCCATGAAGATGTATGGAGATCAAAGTTTACAAGCCCCAATTTTGGGGGTGCGTTCAAAAGGAGGTGTTAGACTTGACGCAACTCAGCAGACAAGAAAGTTAGAACCAGGAATAAATTCTAGGTCTGTGTCAGCTCATCTTTTTCTCACCAAGATATTGTGATGGCAAATTAAAATAAAAAGATCCCCGTATGATCAACCATTTAAAAGCATATGGGAACTGATGCATTTAAATATTGTTATCACCAAACGGGGGTTTATCTTTTTGCATGTGTGAAGACGAGGCGTTCTGGCACTTGATCCCTCGTAGAATAAGTCCTTGTTCAGAGTCCTTTCTCAGGCATATAGGAACTGGCATCTTATGTGGGGGTTAATTTATGGCTAGACTCACCGCCGTTGGTAAGGGGTTTCCAAATTTCACACTACACACACCCACCAAGGCCACTAGTTCTTCCTCCCCTAGAACAATGGAAGATATGGACCTCTAGGTTTAGATGTAATAATATTAATTATAGTAGTCGACAACTCCGGTTTCCCGTGATATATTTTTAAAGGAATTCATATAGGACAATTTAAGCGAGAATAACATAAGGCAAATAGAAGCTGAAAAAGAAACATGGAATAGCAACTTTTGATAGTAGACGATACAAATGAACAACTTCAACATGTGGGAACATTAAAATATATCAATCTTTTTACTACACACGCGGATACACATATTCAACGCGTCGGCTATATTATTAACGGATAGTACATAAACATAAATGTCTTTCTTTTCTTTTCTTTCTTCTTTAGTCTTCCTTCAAATTGAGAGAGAGAGAGAGAGAGAGTATATAATTGGATATAGGGAGAGACAGTCTTAAAGTTTACTTATCTTTATGACGACTTTCCTTTGGAGAATATTTTCTTTTTCTTTTTTTGGGTTGACGGAATTTATTTATGCATATTGCCCTGGCTTGAAGGTATGGGTTCTCCTTGTCCAAGCTACTTTCCGTCCTCCCCCGGTGATTTCAGCGGTAGTTTCAATATATCTTATCATTTCAACTACTGTTCTGCAAATCCTGGTTTTGATGCTTCACCCGGAGTTTGGCATTTGATCCATTCACCACGACCTCTGTCCAAAAACTGATTTTTCTTATTTTCTATTTCCGCTGAAGGAAGAAGGGGGCTATTTCCACTTTGGGGTCCTAGCCAATCATTTGGCTTTTATCTTATTCCTTCCCCCATCAGGCGATTCGTTAGGGCTACTATATGTCCCTGTACCCCATTCTTTACCCATCCGGTCACAAAGTACAAACATCTGTTGGTTTCCATTCTAACCTGGATTTGTTACTTCGGGATTGACCTACATTATCTCTCTTAATGGTCATTCTTTGACGGCTTGCTAATTCAAACACGAGGGATAGTAGAAATTCCTTATTTCTCTTCTCTTAGTAGGAGACCACGTGACAATATGTTGCTTATCTTTGTCTAGTTGACACGGTCTATACTCTCTTTCTTTCTCTGGGCAACTACCTACTACCTAGAAGTAAATAAACCTTTGTGTAGTTTAACAGAGTTCTTGCATCCATCCACTTATTACCATGGTGGAGTCACAGCAGGGTCTAAAGTCTCTTCAGTACTGCAATGGTACAAATTTTGTAAAACATGCTTACTTTATGGAACCCAAATCTCCTTTCTCTCCTCATTTAATTGTTGCTAAATGGTGAATGCACTGCCTATCAAACACATGGGGATCATGTATTCTATTCTCTTTACCATATATAGCTGACAAACTAACCTTTTCAGTCTATTTGCTGGGATCCATGCTGCTGAAGTCTAATCTCAGCTTCAGCTTGATCTTATCTGCCATTATATGCCAAAATAGCTTGTTATTTTTTATCTATTTTATTTATTTTTTTTAGATCTTAACACCTATTGACCACTCTCCTTATTCACTAAAATATGAAATGTGTTGTTGGATATTTTTTGTTTCATTATAGATTGAAAAATAGATTTATTAGAATAGATTAAAAAATAGTATAAAAAATGTGTTTAAATGGAAGAACAGATGGGCAAATGTGGTAAGATATCACTGCTCTCTGGATTTTCAAATATCAGTTTGGTGGTAAGAGTAGCTGCAAATGACAATGTGAAATTGATCCCTGTATTCACTTTCAAAGCGGCCTCTGTTAGTTCAGCGAAACTCCTTTCTATTCTCCGTACGTCACACTAGCAGAAACAACCAAATCCAACGATCCTCGTATCAACGCTCCGTATTCTGAAAGCGATCCACTTTTATTCAGTCGGAAACCATCTCATTTGCATCCGAGCAGTGATGATTTGTGCGACTTTACAAGATCAGATGGTTATAAAAAGTCGCGGGCGCCATCTTGAATTTCTTTGTTTCCTGGCCTGTTTGAACAATGTACAAGCGAGGCCGCTTAAAAGGTAAGCTCCCCCTCTCCGTTTTCACGATTTCCGCCACACTCCCCCCTGATCTCATGATCACAGAGAGGGCAGGGAGGCGGTGATCGCCTTCACTGGGTGCTTCTTCGGGGGGGAACAACATGGGCTTCATCTTCGCTTGTGCTTTCGTCCGTGGTCTGAGAGCCGAGAAACACTGCATTCCCTGGGAGGCTGCTGATATCCGAGTCACTGCCCAGACGTTGCTGGCATGAATCAGAGCGATGGCTCATTGGTCTCAGATTCCGATTTGCACTGCAACCACGTCGCCGGTCGCAGGTCCTTAATGTGGCGGGGCACACCATCAATCCGCACTGATTATGGGCTGATCACTTCAGTGACATGTCCGGTTCCATATCGTGTCGTGCACTTACTGCACGGTTTTTTAACCCAGACGACATCTCCCTCCTTAATCATCTCTCCAGATACTTCCTGTTCGGGCAGCAGGTTGGTTTCTATGCCCTTCACCCTGACATGGTACCTGTGTAATGCGTCGGTTGGTGCGGTGGAGAGTGAAACGTCATCCTTTGGGGTGACGTTGTACCAGTAGACCGCCTCAGACACTGTACAATCCTTCCTAGCTGTGATGGTCTTGACAGTCCTGTGGTTCTGCTCGATGATCTCGTTTCTGCTAGGCACGTAGGTGCACCGAAACCAAAGACGTATGCCCCAGCTATCTGCAAATTTCCTGAACTGTTCACTGGTAAATGCGGTGCCATTGTTGGTCAGTATCCCCGTCGGGGGGGCCACACTCAAGGAAGACACTCTCTAACTGACAGATGATGGTGGTCGCATCTTGCCGGCGCAGCGACTGTCACACTGCAAATCTAGATGGACCGCAATCAATGAGCGTCAAAAAATGCTAGCCTGATCCAATTACTCTCCACGCTCAGCTTCCCTTTCTTCCCGTGGACAGGTGCTGGGTTGATTGACCAGCAGGTCACGCAAGCTTTTACGATGGATCTTATGTCCTTCTTGGACACATGCGGATCGAGTAATGTGGCGAAGTACAGGGTTCAGTTTACACCTGGGTGTCCGCTTTGATGATGAACTTTAGCCACCTGGCCCGGGCAGAGTCGTCCTTCCACCCCGATGCAGTTCGCAAGCGCTGGTTCTCCTGCTTCCTTTACCAGGTCCAGCCACCTGCGCGGCACTCTGGTGAGGCGATCCGTGCAGTTCTGACAAGACTGCACGAGCACCACATCCACAGTCAGGTTGTACTCTTTGATGGTCTCGACCAGGGTGGCGAGCCGCCTCAGTATCAGCATCTCACACGATGCTTTTGTGGTCAGTCATGCCTTTCCACTCAAGGCATCAGTTATCCACCGATGCACGCACGCAGAGTCCGTAACAATGTGTAGGACCCTGGCCTGCCAGGTTAACTCCTTTCAGAGTGGCATCAAGCTCAGCCAGGTTTATGTGTCTCGAATCATTCTCCGGCCGAAGCCAGCAGGCATCTTCGATGATGAATTCGTCAACCGCAAGGGCAACTCTGAGGGCAAGCGAATTGGCATCCAACCAGACTGTGAACTCGTTCCCATCAACGCACCAGTTCCCTCGTACAGGGTCGTCATGAGTCACCCTGGCCACAGTTTCTGTCAGCATGCTCTGTAGGGCAGCATCGCGCACCTCATCGTCCCACCCTGATGATATTGATGTTGTACGTCATTTTATAGCCGCCACCGCCACCCTGAACCAACCACACACAGGGTAGTGGCCCACCAGCTTTCCGCAAACAGAGAAAACGCTCCGATGTGTGACGTTGGACGGAACCCCCAGGACGTCACCATCTCTCCTCCAGCAGAGTCCCTCCTCGCTACCTCTCATGCGCAAGCCAAGCACTTTTGCCCCATCCCGCAGACACTCCGGCTCCTTGCATGTCAGCCCGAAGCTCTCAAAGTGCTCTTTAACCGCCTGGGCAGACAGGATGCCCTCATTCACAAAGATGTCATCGATGTAGGATGGTTGTGCCTGTTGCATGGCCTCATCTTGTTGTCAGATCGCACTCATGACGCTGTCATAATGCTCGGGGCCACGTTGAGGCCGAATCCCAGCCTGGTCAGACAATAGCGGGTTCCCTTAATTTCTACAGTCTGAAATGGCCATAGCAATTTTTCCACACGTATTTGCAGGTAAGCTCTGCGCAGGTCCAAAATTGCCACGTCCGATCCCTGCTGCTGCCACTCCCTCAATTTGTGTGCGCAAACGTCAGCTCCTGCCATGTACGGGTCGACGTGTTTAAGTTCACGGTAGTCCATGACGGGTCGGACTTTTGCTTGTTCCCTTGCAGGACGGCCATTAAGGGGATCAGCCCTCTTGGGGGCCCGAGCTCATCCTCTGGGTATGGACGCAGCCAGCCGCTGTCAATCCAGGCCTGCAGTTCTTCCTCGTGCTGCTCCCTAAGGCAAGCGGTAGGGGGATACTCCGATAGCCAATTCCGCAAGGATATTGGTGGCTGATTGCCCATCCACTTCCACGACGCCATCTACGCATTTGTGTCCTGGTTGTATTCCGCGTGAAAGTCAGCCTCGTCAAGGGTGATTGCAGTGCAAACACGTTTCTCACGTCGGGAAAACCTTATATTGCCGGTGCCGTTCACAGTGATTCCACCCAACTGCGTAATTGAGTCCATCCCGATGAGTAGGTCATACCCAAGCAGCTCCCCGTCCACGACTAGGGCTTGTACGGCCACTGGGGGCCCATCGCCGATGCTTATGTGGACAATGCTCTCTCCACAACATACCAGTGAGCCCCCTCGAACAGTTAACACCGGAACCTTCTTCTTCTCCCATGCATTACAACATGCCTTGTGCACTAGGGTTTGGGTGCACCTGGTGTCAACAAGCGCTGAGCGCTTGCACCCGTTAATTCACACGCTCACTGCGGGTAGCACCTTGTTTAGCAGCGATTTTGGGAAGAGACTGGCGCTGCGTCTTCCTCCCCTTGCCCGTTTCCCGGACAATTCTGCGCTATGTGGCCTAGCTTGTCACAACGGTAGCAACGTATTCATGTCTGTGCTCTTTGGTCAGGTGTGTCCTTTGTACTGCTCCGGCTTCGGCAGTCCCTTGAGAAGTGGTTGGGTCCACCACATCTGTAGTATCTTGGGCCCTTTCTTGGTGGTTTGGGTGCTTCCACAGCCACTGAGACCTGTTCCGTGTCGTCTTTTAAGATGTTCCGGGCTCTGGCTAGCAATTCGTCCAGCCCAAGCTCATTGAGCCTCAAAGATGCTCGCAGTAGCCGGCTGGCGTCGTCTGGGAGGCGCATCCCAATATGTGGTCGGTCGCGCCACTGAACGGCGCGGCCAGCTTCCTCAAATCAGCCAGGTAGACGTCCACTGTCTCACCTGGCTCAAGCCATCGCTCGGTAAACTGTCTCCAGGCGACAAAGGGGTCTGCACCAAAAGCCGCATACAGAGCCTGCTTGATTTCTTCTAGGCCTGCGTCATCCCCGAGTTGCTGGTATACGGCATAGGCTCCCTTTGTGAGCCTAAGTGGGATGACCAGCGCTGGCTCCTTAATCTTGCACAGCCGACAAACGCGTTCGGCCTTCTCAAACCACTCGACCACAGACGGGCCAGTGGGAGAACCGTTGAATTCCAGGATCAACTTTAGGTCGAATCTGTCCATGATGCCGAAATAAATTGTGGTAAGATATCACTGCTCCCTGGATTTTCAAATATCAGTTTGGTGGTAAGAGTAGGTGCAAATGACAATGTTAAATTGATCCCTGTATTCACTTTCAAAGCGGCCTCTGTTAGTTCAGCGAAACTCCTTTCTATTCTCCGTACATGACACTAGCAGAAACAACAACAACTGAATCCAACGATCCTCGTATCAACGCTCCATATTCTCAAAGCGATCCACTTTTATTCAGTCGGAGACCATCTCATTTGCATCCGAGCAGTGATGATTTGCGCGACTTTACGAGATCAGATGGTTATAAAAAGTCGCGGGCGCCATCTTGAATTTCTTTGTTTCCTGGCCTGTTTGAACGACGCACACGTGAGGCCGCTTAAAAGGTAAGCCCCCCCTCTCCGTTTTCATGGTTTCTGCCACAGCAAAGCCACATGACATAACAACTGATTGGCAGTGCAATTGATATATGTATGGGAAATAAACAGCTTATGGGCGACACAACCAAATGGAAGGGACAACCCTGAAGCTCATTCCTAGGCTAACTGCCAGGGGCTCACTAGTGTCTGTTTTTTGTAGAGAGCTATGGCCTCCAATGATTAGTTGTGGTGGTTACATATGATGGCTGGGAGGATTTGCATCTGTACTGCCAAACTTTCGAGTTACCAACACATGTATGCTTCTCCTGTAATACTGCTATAAGGGGAAATAAAGCCCTAGTAGAGTCTGAGCTCTACCTTAGTGTATGCTAACAGCCAGTTTATTGGTATACTATTCCCTGAGCTGTTTTGGGGTAGGATACTCTGATGTTTGGTTCTTCAGCTTGACTGGTGACCAAACCATTTACAAGATGTGACCCAGATCTTCCCGAAAAATCGCGTTCACTATTATGAATAGCCAAGTGTGAGAGTTTGTTGATTTGAAGGAAATTCAGTGTCAGTGCTGGTCACACCTATTCTGTCCAGGCTCTCAATGGCATCAATCCAAGTAGCAGGATGAACCCAAGAATTGTCTCATCCTCAACCAAGACCTCAACATCAATGGGATTCTGGTCACTCAAACCAAGCTTGACAAGCCTGATTCTCCAACACTTGAGGAAATTCTCGCCCACTGTCAACACATCTACCTCTCTATTTGTCCAAGAATGACACTGGCACTGACATCTTTTCCATAGATTTGTTTCCCAGACAGTTATGACATATAGCCGATCTCATCGCATCAGTATCAGCATATGATAGACTTCCGTTCACAGATTTAAGCAGTCCTTTGCAATGTGATTAGAATTGTTATAACTGCAACACGAAAAATGTTATCACATTACCTTCTAGGATGGAGAATCCAGGTCCTCTCTTGCATCATTCATGCCACCACTACTACCTTGTCTTTCATAATTGCCTGAGCTCGCACCAGCTGCTGGTCGATTGCCAGTATGTCTATCTGCGATGAAGCACAAAGGAGCTGCTTTACCAAGTCTAGTAGTCCTGGCACAAATGCACATGGCAAACTATGTCAACCAACTTCCCATGATGCAGTTGCCATGTTACAATCTGTTCATGTACAGAAACGGCGTCTGTCAATGCAGACAATATCCACCTTTTCTTCAGCCTCTAACCACTGCAAATACCTTGCCAGACAGTGTCAAGGGAATTGTGTTCAGCTGCTTCACTCTGTATATTTCATGTATGAGTTTCACTTCAACCATTTGTCTGTGGACAGTCTGGACATTTGATATTTGATATCAAATTTTATATCACAAAGAGACTTTTGACATTGCTTGTATTTTACTGAAATAGATTGTGTTCAAAAGGGAGATGAAGATCAACCAAAAGGCAAAGGCAATAGACAAAGTGACAGGAAATGAACAACTCATTGGCAGCAGAATGGAATGGACAACTGCAAGCTTGTATCAAGACAAAATATTCTGGAATCACTAGTGCATGTTTTTATAGTGTGGTTTTAGGGTGGATAATCCCCCTGTGTATTGGACTCGGGATTGAACCAGCAACCTTTAGATTTCAGTCTAAAGCGCTTATTACACCACTTCCCTCTTTGCGTTCCTCCTCCACTTTCCTCCTCTCTATCTCTCTCTCTCTCCCTCTCTCCTTTCCACTCTCTCTGTGCTTCTTCCTTCGTTTCTCTTCCACCTGCTTCTGCTTCTCGCCGAGAAAAAAGACGACCGAAAAGAAAAACAAGTCGGTTTTTATTTACGTCACCTTACCCATAATCCATTTCCTTAGCCTATAAAAATTCCGGTCGGGCGCCTCCTCTCTTTTTTCCTTTAATGGGCTGAAGGTGGATTATTGAAACAGCGGTGAGTATTTTTCTTTTCTTTTCATTGTATCAAATCACTGACCTGCACGCCAGACACAAACGAACCCTCTTTTGTCGAGAGCTGCCGTTAGTCCCACTTTCATGTCCACACTCCCCCCTGGTCTCAAGATCACACATGTGGCATGGCGGACGTGGTCGTTTGTTGCGGGCACTCCTACAAAGGGGGATTGTCTGGACTTCTTCATCTGAGCTCTCTGAAGTGCCATCGGAACTATCGGTATCAACGTCGGTGTTCGCGGCCGGATCATCAGGCACGCGGGGTATAGGTCGGATCCACAGTTCGTCGTTGGATGATTCACCACTGCTACTACTTGCCAACGGATTCGTGTTTAAGGCGGGCCGGATGTCCCTCACATGGCGTGGAGTGCCATCGACCAGTACGGCCTGCTCACTGACGATGCCGGTGATTTTTCCCCTTCGAAAACGGGTGGTGCACCGGCTATTGGGAGGCTTCACCCAGACGGTGTCCCCTAACTCATATGGCCCTCTTGTTCCCTGCCGATCAGGCAGACGCGCGTCAATGCCCTTGATGCGCACTCGGTACCGATGGATTGCATTGGCGGGTGCGCTCGCAGCAGTCACAGTATCCTTTGGCGTTGCATTATACCTATAGACCGCTTCCGCGATCGTGCACGCCTTCCTAGCCGCGATCCTCTTCACGCTTCGGTGGCACCGCTCTGCAATGCCGTTGCCACTCGGCCTATACGCACATCGGTGTCTGAGCCTGATCCCCCACTCGTCTACGAAACGCCTAAACTCCATGCTGCAGAAGGCTGTGTCATTGTCCGTGAGGATCTCTTCAGGCGGCCCCCTTTCGTAAAATATGGACCAATTCACGGATGACACTGGAGGAGTCCTGTCTTACTAACGGGCGCCAAATCGCGAACCTCGTTGGTCCGCAATCTATTAGTGTGAGGAAGTGCTGGCTGCCATAATGGGTTACGTCCATGCCCAGTCGGCTCCAAGTCGTGTCTGTTCCCAGCCGACCCTTCCGCCATCTAGCCGGGGCGGGGTCGATTGACTGGCATGTTTGGCATTCCTTGACCACCGCTCTCACTGCACTTTTTGACACTGACGGATTGGTCAATTGCACAAAATAGTATGTCCGTCTCACTCCGGGGTGCCCACTGTCGTGGTGTATCTCTCTGATCTTGTCCGCCGCCTCAATAGAGGCAGCACATAGTAACGGTACTGGCCCAGCTTCTTTCTTCATGGCGTCATACCATCTCTGTGGCACTCGAGTCAAGCTATCAGCGAGGTTACAGTTTGAGGTGACAAGTACCGCATCCACAGACAGATTGTATTCCGTCACCAGCTTTCTTATGGTCTCCAACCTCCGTCTGATCAGCATATCGCTGGCCGCCTTGGTGCGCACCCTGGCCTTGCCTGTCAGCGTGTCTGATATCCAGTGGTATACGCATAGCGAATCAGTGTGTATGCGTAATTTCCTGACTTTCCACTGGAGTGCCAGGTTGACGCCTTTCATCACCGCATCGAGCTCTGCCAGGTTGATGTGAGCAGCCTCATTCGTCGGTCGCAACCAGCAGGCGTCCTCAACCGCAGCTCCATCCTTCTCCAACAGCACACCAATCGCCAAAGAGCTCGCATCCACCCACACATTCAGTTCGTCTCCCTGTACGCACCACTCTCCTTTTGCGGGGTCATCCTGCTTTACCCTTGCGATGGTCTCCTTCACCATGCGAACCAACAGATCGTCCGTTGTTTCGTCGTCCCAGCCTTTGGTGACTGCGCTTGCTCTCCTTTTTATGGTGCCTGTTGCCGCACGTGTCCATCCACACACTGGTAGGTGCCCCACAAGTTTTCCACACAGGGAGAAGACAGCTCGTCTCGGGAAGATATCGGGTACTTCAGGAACTGCAGTTCTGCACCCCCACTTCAAGGTCCCCCGCTCCTGTCGAACGTTCAGGCCCAAGACACAGGTGCCATCCTCCAAACGTTCTGGGTTCTTGCAGATCAGACCAAACTTGGCCAACTGGGACCTTACGCGTGATGACGACACAACGTCTTCGTTCACGTATATGTCATCAAGGTAAGCTGATGTCCCCTCTTTTATTGTTTCCTGCTGTGACAACACCGCGTTGACGATGGTCTTCATTATTTGGGGTGCCACGTTCAGCCCGAAGCCCAGTCTGGTAAGGCAGTACCTTCTGCCGGCAAATACCACCGTCTGAAACGGCCACATCGTCTCGCTGACCTGGACCTGCAGGTATGCTTTTCTTAGATCCAGCAGGCACACATTGGAACCCAGCTGACGCCATTCTCGTAGCTTGTTGGCGCAGACGTCAGCATTTGCCGTGAATGCATCAACGTGCGCGTTTAGTTCGCGGTAGTCCATCACTGGCCTCACTTTTGCTTTGTTGTGCTGAGCAACCGCCATCAGCGGGATCAAACCTTTGGGTGGTCCAAGTTTCTTATAGGGGTAAGGAATTAACCAGCCATCCTTAATCCATTCGCGGAGCTCCTCTTCGTATGCAGACCTTATTTGGTCGGGCACATGGTACTCGGCTACTCCGTTCCGCAGTTTGGCTGGTTCCTGATTTCCTGACCACCTCCATGAGGCGGTCCAAGCCTTCTGGTGCGGGTCAAATTCGACACTAAAGTCAGGCTGGTCGATCCTCAGTGCTGCGCACACCGGGGTCTTCTGAAACTGCGTTATGTGGACACCACCTAGGGCTCTGATGGCATCATAGCCTAGAAGTAGGTCAAAGCTCAGTGGTTTTTTGAGCGCTACCAGCGCCTCGACGTTGGCCGAGTTTCCAGTTCTTGTGCGGATATTTACCGCACCCACCCCGCAACATGTCCGCATTTCTCCACTGATCGTGGTCACCCTGACACCTTTCTCCTTCCAAGTACGGCAGAGGCCCGCGAACACTATGGTGCGGGAGCAACCAGAATCGAGGAGTGCTGAGCACAATGTCTCGTTAACATAGACTTGAATAATCGGTAGCGCCTCATTTAATTTTTGCTTTGGGGAAAGGTTGACGCCAGCACCTTGCCCCCGGTCCCGTTTCCCGCACAATCCCGGGCCATATGTCCGGTCTCATTACACCGGAAGCAGCGAACAGCTGTCAGTCGCCACCAGCAGTTCCTCGCAATGTGGCCCTGGCCACCGCACCTATAACACACGGCCCCACTACGCGGGCTAGACCCCTGAGACGGTCTGTCATCACTCGGTGTGGATTGCGCAGCGGCGATTACCGCATCCCTCAGCTCGGAATTGTCCTTCATCACGGTCCTGGCCCGGTCTACCAGGTCTTTAAGGGACAACGAGTCTATGTTTGAGCTCGCTCGCAGGAGCTGCTTTGCTCCGGTCGGGAGCCCCGCCAGAAATTTGTACGCCAAGGCCCGCTCGGGCAGCCCACCCAACAACACCGTCAGCTTCGTTAGCTCGGCCAAATATACATCCACAGTCTCGCCTGGATGTAATGCTCTTGCCTCAAATTGCTCCCAGGCAGTGGCAGGGTCGATAGCAAACGCTTTGTATAGTGCTGCCTTGATCCTCTCATAACTCTGTTTTTCCTCAGCACTGAGCTGTTGATACACAGCGAAAGCCCCACCAGACAGACGTAGAGGAATCACATGTTCGATGCTCTTTACACCAGACAAGAGACAATGTAGTTCCACTTTTTCCACCCAGTCAAGTACTGGGGTCGAACCATTGAATTCAGGAATTAATTTAAGGTCGAACCTGTCCCCCATTATGCCGAAATAGCTTGTGGTTTTAGGGTGGATAATCCCCCTGTGTGTTGAACTCAGGATTGAACCAGCGACCTTTAGATTTCAGTCTAAAGCGCTTATTACACCACTTCCCTCTTTGCGTTCCTCCTCCACTTTCCTCCTCTCTATCTCTCTCTCTCTCCCTCTCTCCTTTCCACTCTCTCTGTGCTTCTTCCTTCGTTTCTCTTCCACCTGCTTCTGCTTCTCGCCGAGAAAAAAGACGACCGAAAAAAAAAACAAGTCGGTTTTTATTTACATCACCTTACCCATAATCCATTTCCTTAGCCGATAAAAATTCCGGTCGGGCGCCTCCTCTCTTTTTTCCTTTAATGGGCTGAAGGTGGATTATTGAAACAGCGGTGAGTATTTTTCTTTTCTTTTCTTTTCATTTCATTGTATCAAATCACTGACCTGCACGCCAGACACAAACGAACCCTCTTTTGTCGAGAGCTGCCGTTAGTCCCACTTTCATGTCCACATATAGAGAGCTATGGCCACCAATGATTGGCTGTGGCAAGTATTTTTACATATAATTGGTGGGAGAATTTGCATCTGCTCTGCTGAATTTTCAAGTTACTGACAACTATTCATGCAATGCATGGTTTGTTTTATTCAGGCCAGTAATCCCTCATTGTAATCATAATGCACAAATTTGGTAGCCATTTGAATTTTGAAAACTATGCCATTAAGAAAATGAAAAAAAGCAAAATTTTATTTATTTAAATAACAAAGAATTGATAATTAATATTTTTGGTTTTTGCATTTTTGAAATATTTTCTCAGAAAAAAAAATTGAGATTTTTAGAATGCTATTTGAACTCTTATTGACTCCACCCATTTTCTTTTCAGCTAATTCTTCTCTCTACTACTGTAATTAAGAAAGTGGCTTGTAGACTGGAAGATACACCAAGTTTACTAATTATAGATACAGGTTACAACAAATCTGATTTGGTAAGCAGCAGAATATTTGCATTTTCTATGTTACTCAAGGTTTTTTAAAATACTGCAAAATGTATGTTTTTATCTTTTATGATTTTGTATGTTATGTCTATTGATTGTAAGTTTCTTTCTTCTTATTAATAACCATTTTGGAGTTTGTTAATGAAAGGTGACACTTGAAGGTAATTCTAATTTGTATAGCTGTTGTGTTATTAATGGTTGTTTAGTTTGAATAGTTGTTTTAGTAAACAAAACAGAAATGAAAACCACTATACACTGTCATTCTACTTTGCATCATTAAGTTTCTTTTATTACTGATATTCTACTGCTGCTAAGTAAAAATGTCATTAAGAGAGTTAAAACATGTCTTATTTTTGAAAATGACTGTGTTGCAATGTTGATAAGAAAAGTTCCAATGAGGTGCACATCATCTGGTCATTATCACATTCCCATTACTAAACTTCTACCATGTAGAGTGTAGCAAGAGAAATCCTGCACGCGGCAGCTCAAAGTGTGCATGAATATGTTTGGCATGTAAAATGAGATCAGGGAGAGAGAAACAGGCGATTGGGGAGATCAAACTCCGAATCTCCCAATCGTGAATCGTGTTTGACATCAGGACTACCTACACACTGGCACGCATGTAAATTACCACATTGTGTGATTGACTCAGATGTGGCATTTTGGAACGATTATTTAAGTCCTGCCTGAATGCACCCTGCTGAGAGGCGTTTTGAATCTTGGTGATGCACGACAAGAAACAAGTTTGGGTGTAGAACTGCTAAAGAAGATTGTTGCAGGCTAAAAGGAATTCATAGGAAGAAGCTATGAGAACTGTCATTTTCAGCGTAGAAATTCAGCTGTCCACCTTCTATTAAGAAGACGACACAGCAACAGTACTTGAAATTGATTCCACGTGTTCAGTTACGAGAGACTCTTCTTTTTGTTACTGATAAGGCATACTATGCACCCCCTCTTCTTTCAAGCTATTTTGGCAATATCACCATCGTGAAGGTACGCATAAGCAGCGATATCATAAAGTCATTTTCTGGCGAGGGTGACGTGGTAGCATGGCTGAAGAAAGTGAGACTTGTGGCAAAACTTCAGCTGGTAGATGATATGGCGAGTCTGCTACCATTATATTTGAAGGGTGATGCACTGGCTCTCTATATGGAAATGGAGGACAACGACCAAAAGCAGATAGAGCAAATTGAGACTCAGCTGAAAGAGGTGTTCACCAACGATGCATTTGCAGTGTACAGAAAAATGACCATGATCAGGTGGGCTGGCGAATGTGTGGACGTCTACGCCAATAAAATCAGGCAGTTGGTTGGATTGGCCGGGTTCAAGTGAGATGGGCTGGGAGGTTCACGAAACTGACTTTTGTCACAGGGTTCCCTGACACCATCTCAATCAGACTTCAACAGGCACCAAACATCGAAGCCCTGACCATAGGGGATCTGAGGAACAAAACCAGGATGTAGTTGCAGCTACGTGTTCACCCTACAGTAGTGCCAGGAGCAGCTCTAGCACCAATGTGACCTGTTATAAGTGTAACTGGAACTGCTTGGGAAAACGAGCAAGGGGAGAATGCATAAACACCAGCCTTCTTCCCCACCAAGATGTGAACGTGGCGCTCCCAGTGGCAGGCATCTATGTTGACGCAGTGTTCGGCGCTGGTTGATGCAGGTTGCTTGCAGATCAGTGCTGATCTTGGAGGAAAGCAGGTGTGGATATTGAGATGATTGGAGGAACATCCCGTGCGTGTTGCGGTGTCGGAGTAGTCTCCATATCCACAGATGAAGGCGATTATGCCAAGATCGATGTGCTGGTGTCATGGCAAACCACTGGGGTTTGATCTGTTATTAGAAATTGATGCGATAAAAACATTGGGTGGTATCATTGTTGAGCCAACAGGATCGGTACAGCTTGGAGACGGGAGAACTACTAAATGAGCATGGAACATCGCCGACCGACTGACACAAGTACCACAGCGGTGGTTTGAGGCGATGAAGAAGGAAAACGGGCGTGAGCTGCTGATTGGTGTAGCCCACATAGACGAGCTAGATCCGAGTCAAATCATGGCTAACCCTAACCCACGTTAGTTCTTTTTATGTCCTTTTATGTCTGCTCTCATTTGCATGCGCGTCTTCACTCTCCGTGGTTTTACGTGACTGCCAGCATGAAGATATATGACCGTTTGCAATATAGGCTCACTCAGGGTAGCCATGTTTTTTCCTATCCAAAAAATATATCTTGCATAAGGAGCATATGTGCTGATGTTTGTGCTGAGGTGAGTGGCGATTTTCACTACAACTTTAACCTTGATCCTTACTTTATAATGCTGAGTGTTAAGCAAGGCGGTATCAAGTAGCATTTTTTGAGTCTTTGGTATGGTTTGACCTGAGATTAAACCCTGGTCTCCTGGCCCATTGGTCAAAGTAAAAAAAAATATGGCAGAAATGACATGTGAACTGTGTGGAAGACATGCTGGAAGGAAGTGTGACCACAAGCATCTGGAAAATTATATAACAACTGAAGATTTTTGACCCATGGTGAGAATGGAGTTGGCTGTAGAGTCACTAGATGGCCCGAAGTTGAATGGTAGCGAAAGGACTTAGCTGTACAAAACTCATTAAAATGAGGAAGCTAAGATGATTAACTGCCTTGAGATAATGCTAGACACATGAAGTAGAGAAGAAGAAACAGACTCATGAAAGTAGAGAAACTTGAAGAAACTGACTTGTTGAAGTTGAAAGTGTGTAGTATCTAAAAATAATAAAAAATGGTTCCTGGCGAAGGCCCTGAAGTCGAGAACGTTTAGAACCTGAGTTAATTAAATGTTTCACTCTACTATTTCGTACATTTTGTAATAAAAGGAAAAGAAAAGAAGCAGTTTGTATTTTTATATATAAGTGTAGTTGTATTATTTCCCTGTATACAAGATTACTCTGGTTTTGGAGATTGAATAGTAATCTTGTAGTTGTTACTAATTATTAGGTCCTTAATGTGACGGGCATGCATGGAAGCACCCGAGAATTCTTGTGTGTGTGCTTCAGCCTTGTAGAACAAGAGCAGTAGCCCAGTCCTCAGACAATTGGGTAGCCTCAGTTAACTAAAAATAACTCACATGCCTAGCAGCCCTTCCTCAGTACATCTCTGGTCAACTCAATCATTCTGTCAGTCAAAAAAGCAGTTTATAAAGAACAACAATAACCAGCTCCTGCTGCTGGCATGCTCTTTCATGCAAGTTCTAGGTTATTGAAATTTACATGCATGGTAGATTTCTTCTCATGAGAGATGAAGTCGGCCCACTATAACTTCTGCCTCCAGAAGTGGACATATTTTCTAGTGCTTGACATGCAAGGCATAGTCTTATGCGCTTTGATCCAGAAGGTAAGTTTCTTCTCTCGCTACACTACCCACCTGATCTCATGATCACAAATATGGCAATCTGGTGGTGGCCACTTTCACCGAGTGCTTCTACGCAAAGGCACGGGAGGGGGGTTCTGCCATGGCTCCTTCCTCAGGCAAATCGTCTGATTCTGTATCTTCAGCGTCACACAGTAGGCTTTCTGCCTCACTCTCAGAAGGTGTGCCATCAGAGTCTTCCTCCAGTGATGTCACACTGTGTCGCAGATCCTATACGTGGCGGGGTACTCCGTCCACCAAGACGGATTGTGGACTAATCACTTTGGTCACCCGACCTGGTAATAGCTGCGTCCAGGACCTGAAAATGTTATCGGGACGTCAATCCCTTTTACCCTCACTTCATAACAATAGATCTTGTTGGCGGGTGCGGTGGAAGGTGACACGCTGCCTCTGGGTGTGACATTGTGACAGTAGACAGCCTCTTGGATCGGACAGTGGATTCTAGCTTCAATATGCTTCATCGTGTGGTGATATCACTCTGCTATTCCATTCCCAGCTGTGACATATGCACATTGAAACCACACGTCAACTCCCCAATTATTTGCAAAAGCCCTGAACTCCCTACTATAGAAGGCTGTGTCATTATCTGTAAGGAGTTTGTGTGGTGTGCTGTCTTCAAAATACTGGGTCAACTCATCCACGTGAATAGCACTGATCATGGTTTGGGTCTATAAACCCAAGTCCAAATCTATCTAGGTGTTCTCTAATGCGGATCGTAAGCATAACATCTTCATTGACATAGATGTCATCAATGTAAGCAGACGCCGCGTGGCCCACAGCCTCCTCCTGCGACAGCACCACGCTGAAAATGGCTTTCATGATGACAGGAGCCATATTAAGGCCAAACCCTAAATGTGTCAGGTAGTATCTCTGCCTGCCAATCTTCACGGTCTGGAACGGCCACAGTGTCGTCTGGACACACACCTGTAGATATGCCCTCTTAAGGTCCAAAAGGGATACATTGGAACCCTTTTGCCTCCATTCACACAATTTAGCTGTGCAGACATCTGCATTGGCTGTGAAAAGTTGAGCTGTCAAAAGTCCATCACTGGACGTACTTTTGATTTGAGCTGCTACAGTATGGCCATCAGGGGGATCAGCCCTTTGGGAGTCCCAGTTCTTCCTTTTTGTATGGCACAAGCCAGCCATTGCTCATCTATGTGTGGAGCTCCTGCTCATAGTCCTCCCAGATCTCTGCCGCTACCGGATATTCCGCCATCCTGTTGTCTCGTGCCTCAGGTGCGCACCCCTCTGACCACTTCCATGCCACAGTCCAGGCTCTGCTCCGATGGTTGAAAGTTGCCGTGAAATCAGGTTCATTGATGGAAATGGCTGCAACACTTGACAATTTCCTTGTTGCTGAGTTGTACTGATCCTGTTGATCCAACAACCATGCCTCCCTGTGCTTTTATAGCGTCAATCCCCAACAGCAGATCAAATCCTAGTGGTTTACCACATACCACCAGCATGCTGATTTTCACAGAACTGCCTTCCTCCATGGATACAGTTACCATTCCGTCACTACAGCACGGACGAGACATGCCTCCAATCACGTTCACAATCGCTCTCCTCCAAGACTGGTATTGATCTGCATCAGTGGTTGTTTGCGAGCAGCCGGTGTCAATTAGTGCTGAACACTTTGCTCCGTCAGCATAGATGCTTGCTGCTGGGAGTGCCGCATTCACATCTCCCTGAGAGAGAAGGCTGGCACTGATGCCTTGTGCCCTGTTTCATTTCCCAAACAGTCCCGGGCCCAGTGTCCCGCGCTTCCAGCAGTCCTTTGCAATGTGACCCTTGCTGTTGCATCTATGGCAGATCACATTGGAAATGGAGTCACTCTTAGCGGCAGGTGCGATGCCACCGTGGAGTGAGCTCACAGCTGCGGCTATGTCCAAGCTTTGGTCTCCAGTTGTCAATACTCTGGCTCGCGCTAGCAGGTCTCCCATAGCCCCGGTTTCGATAGTCGGGGCTTGCTGCAGCTCAATTGAAATGGCATTAGGGAAACCTGTGACAAAAGCCAGCTTCGTGAACCTCTCCAGTCCAACTTCATTGAACCGCCTGATTTTGTTGGCATTTATGTCGACATGTTCACCAGCCCACCTAACCCTGGTCAATTTTCTTTATGCCGTGAACGCGCCATCTATAAATGCTTCCTTAAGCCAGACCTCGATCAGGCTGATGTCCTTCTGTTCCTCCTCCTTCATCTCCATATAGAGCCAGAGCATCCCCGTCCAGGTACAATGGCAGCAAGCTGGCGACATCAACTATATGCTGACCATTTTTAGCCACCCCACCACGTCACCTTTGCTGGAAAACGGCTTTGAAATGTTGCTGCTGAGGCAAACCTTTGCCATTGTGTCAAAATAACTTGTTGAACAAGAGCAGTAGCCTAGTCCTCAGACACCTCTGGTCAACTCATTCGTTCTGTCAGTCAAAAAAAGCAGTCTGCAAAGAACAACAACAACCTGCTCCTGCTGCTGGCATGCTCTTTTATGCAAGTTCCGGCCTATTGAAATTTACGCGTGTGGTAGATTTCCTCTCGTGAGAGACAAGGTCGGCCCACTATAACTTCTGCCTCCAGAAGTGGACATATTTTCTAGTTCTTGACACACAAAGCATAGTCTTACATGCTTTGATCCAGAAGGTAAGTTTCTTCTCTTGCTACAGGAACTTACCGGATTGGCCAGAAAACCAGTCTGGCAGCACCCACTTGGCAGACAAAAATAAGCTGGGCCGTAAGATATATGGAGCCTGAGATATGCACCACACAAGCTGTATTTTTATATAAGTTATAGCCAATCACGGTGCCTACAATGAACTCTACCAATATTCATAGTGGTATGTGCCAAGCATTACTTATACAATGCTCCAAACTTTAGTGGGCGCCTTGCTAACTCAGCAACTACCAAGGTTGCCACTAGATTGTGTTGGTGTCTGTTTCTGTCGGTGTTGGTTTTCAAATCAAGTTCGTTTAGTTAGAGGACTAGCTGGCAGGTATCACCTTGCTCAACCATTTTGGTTCCAGTTCCATAGACCACAAGCTATTTCGGTATTATGACCTTCAACCCGAAACTTATACCCCTGTTTGATGGCAGCGACTATGGACAGTCGATAGTGGAATGGTTTGAGAAGGTGGAGCTGATATGTCGGTTGAGTGGGGTGAAGCATGTCAAATGCATTGTCTCGAAGCGTTTGTCCGGCAGCGCGTATGCCGTGTACCAGCAATTGAGTAAAGAGAAGTGCGCAGATATAGATTGTATAAAGAAAACGTTATACACAGCCTTTGCTTTGGACCCCTTTGTGTCATGGAAGCAGTTTGCAGCACGCCACCTTCGGCCAGGCAAAACAGTCGATGTCTTCTGGGCAGAACTGTGTAGACTTGCAGTTCTGTTTGGCGACGTGTCAGACCAGTGCCTGCAATGTGCATTCATTGCTGGACTGCCTGAGCATGTAGAAGAGCTCTTACGAACGTCCTCCCAGACGGAGGACCTAGATTTGTCACACATGCTGGTATGAGCCCATGTAATCTTGAAGAACTGCACTGGAGTGACAGAGCAGGCTGTAGAAGCCTCGCGGTTGGCGCAATGCACCTCAAACTAGACGGATGTGCCCTTGAGGTGTTATAAATGTGATGGACCAAATCATAGGGCGAGCAATTGTCTCCTAGTATATGCCAAGCCCTGAAAAACCATCATGTGTTATCGATGTCATCGGCATGTGCACATTGCTCGATATTGCCTGGGAAACGAGCAAGAGGGCGAGAATTCAGCACCAACCTCATCCCCCAAAATCTTGTAAATGATGCACTGCTAGTGGTGACCGTTTGCATCAATGGAACACCATGCACAGCTCTAGTGGACACAGGATGTACGCAGTCACTAGTCCATAAGTTGTCCTGTCGGGCATGGATGAAGAAAGCAACTCGTGTGCTCACAGCGGATGGAGGTGCACTCACGTGCTGCAGAATCGGGGTTGTGCAGTTAGTATTGGTGCGAAGCCCACTTTTAGAAGTTCTGGTTGTGGGTGGAGACCTGCTAGGATTTGATTTGTTGATGCAATCAAGCAGCTGGGAGGAGTAACTGTAACGTGCCGGTGAGGTAACGTTTCCGCAATGTGACTGACCAAATTGTGCAGCTATAACCATTATGCGCTTGATTAAAACGCAGAGTATGACAAAATCTCTCAGAAGTGGACAACATCCTGGAAATGCGTTGGGATCAACCTCCAGTTACTTTAAGAAATAGACTTGCAGAATATCCTGCCCCTGCTCAAATTCAAGAGGAATATGAACAGGAACTATAGCTGTTGATAGACAACGGCTGGCTGCTTCTGTATCCGGAAGAAGAGCTCGGACCCTCAAAATGTCTAATCTCCCTCATGGCCATACGGCAGGAGAACAAACGGAAGGTTCTGCCCGTCAGGGACTATCGGGAGCTAAACAAGTACATTGACGCATTCATGGCCAATGCGGATGTTTGCTCACAAAAATTAAGGGAATGGCGACAAGTGCACGTTGACAAGTCCTTTTGGCCATTCCAAACAGTGGAGATCAAGGGACAAAGATATTGTCTCACCCGCTTAGGAATTAGGCTCAATGTCACCCCTTTGATAATGCTGGCCAGTACGGGATTATCAACACTGCTACCTCTTCCTATATCGATGATATTTTTGTAAATGAGAGCGTATGTTCTGCGGTTCGTGTCAAGGAATATCTGGAGCAGTTTGGCCTGGTAAGTAAGGTCCCAGAGCACCTAAGCACAAGTACACACGTGTTGGGATTATGTGTCTGGGAAGAGAAAGGAAAAATGCGATGGTGTCATGGAAGTGAACTTCCAGCAGTTCCCAAAAGACTTACCCGCCGAATTGTCTTCTCAGTGTGCGGGAAGTTAACTGGTCATTACTCGGTGTGTGGATGGTTATGTGTCGCCACGGCATTTGTGAAGCGAAGAGCAAACACTGTGACGACTGGATGGGATGATGAAGCGTAAGACCCTCTTCTAGCCCAGATAATCAGAGACATTTTTACGAGAGTAACCCAGGACACTGGTGTATCAGTGAACAAGAAGTAACAGTGTGGGTAGACCCAAGTTCCTTAGCCACCAGCGTGGTTGTGGAGAGTAATGGCATTGCAGCAGAAGATGCGAGCTGGCTTCGATCGGTGCATGAAGACAAGCATATCAACTTGGCTGAGCTTAATGCTGTACTGTGAGGTTGATACCTTGTCTTGCTGTGAAAGGCTAAAGTCATTCATCCATGAACGGACTCTGTGTGTATGTATCGCTGGGTAGCTGACACCTTGTCCAGGCAGATGAGTACGCACCAAAGCAGCCTCCAAAATGTTAATCGGACGGCTCACCACATTCCGAGAGTTGACTTCAGAATATGAGCTGGAGATTGATGTGGGGCTCGTCAAGTCTCATGATAATCAAGGGTGCCACAGCGATGACTGAAGGAAATTCGTACAATGACGGAATCCAGTGAGCCTGTATGTGCTATTGCCGAAGAATGAGACGTTGCTCAGATACAGGCCATTCATTGGTCCAGCATTGTGAGGCTGATCAACCTAAGAGTGGCTAAAGCTGAGGTATGAGCGGTAGTCAAGGATTGCAGAGAATGCCAATTGATAGATCCAGCCCCAGTACATTGGAAGCTGGGCAGGCTTGATGTTGCGGAGAATTGAAATAGGGTTGCATTTCGGACAGCAGCTATACCTGATATTGATAGACTGCGGCCCAAGCCGTTTTGCCGTTTGGAAGCCCTCGCACCACCATATATCATCAAACAGCTTGAAATGGTGTTTTGTGAAAGGGGGCCGCCATATATCATCAAGCAGCTTGAAATGGTGTTTTGTGAAAGGGGGCCGCCAACTGAGCTGCTTACTAATAATGGCGCTGCGTTTTGCAGACAGATTTGCTGAGTTTGCATGGACATGGGGTGTACATGTATGATTTTGGTGCACCAACATACCATCGGGGAATGGGATAGTTGAGAGATCCTATCACACAATCAAATGCATTGCGGCAAGAATGCAGTGCCCAATCATGGAGGCGGTGTATTGGCACAATGTTACGATGAAGGATGATAAAAAAAGTTTTGACTGCACCGGTGAATGCAACCTACTCCTACAAGATCTGCATTAAGAGTATTGATGTAGCGTTGGTGCCTTACAATGCACAGCTTCTAGCCCATACATGGAGGGAGATGCTGTATGGGTGAAGAATCCGTACAGAAGATGCATGACACAGTTCGGCAAGGGTGCAGTAACGTAAATCAACAGCCAACACTCTGTTTCTGTTGATGGAATACCACGCCACATAAAAGACTTGCGACCAGCGTGCAGGAAAGACTGTTCCATCAGTGACCACGTCACTTCCTCAGATGCTGAAACCCTGATGATATATGAAAGACCACAGGAAGAACACCCCTCAGAGAGTGATGCACCTAACAAACCAGGGCAGGATGAGGACAGTGATGCGTCCGAAGAGAGCGCCACCAAGGAAGATCCTGAGATTATACTGTTAAGACTGAGTACCAGGCAGAAACGGTCTGCCCCACATTGCCATTTGTATGATCTTGAGATCAGGAAGGAGTGTGACAGGCATGCACAGAAGCGCCTGAGAACTGCATGTGTGCGCTTCAGCCGGGCACACATTCGAAGATGACACTATAGAATGATAACAAAAAGGCACTCACTGGATTGACCAGACCATCCAACTCATGTCCAGTTGGCAGACAAAAATAAGCTGGGCCGTAAGATATACGGACCCTAAGATATGTGCCACACAAGCTGTATTTTTATATAAGTTATAGCCAATCATGGTACATACAATGAACTCTACCAATATTCATAGTGGTATGTGCCAAGCATTACTTATACAATGCTCCAAACTTCAGTGGGTGCCTTGCTAGCTCAGCAACTACCAAGGTTGCCACTAGATTGTATTGGTGTCCGTTTCCGTCGCTGTTAGCGTTCTAATCGGGTTCGTTTAGTTAGAGGACTAGTAGGCAGGTGTCACCTTGCCCAAATGTTTTGGTTCCAGTTCCATAGGTAAGACTACAAATGGGTTAGCACTAAAAAAAGAATGAGACTAGATACATGTATGTAAGTTATAGAATAGATTTTATTTTCTCCTCCTCCATATATATCAGAACACAGTGCTTCCTATGAAAATATCTACCAGGCTCAAATCAATATAATTCTCAGAATCTGTATAAGATAAAGATAAAACACCTTCAGAATAGATATGAATTTGAATAAGATTGTCAATGTTTTTATTTTCAGATTCATGTACTAAATAAAATCTGTAGAGCCAGTCAAGATCAAATTAAGAAACTTGCTGCTATTTTAAAAGCTGATATTACTAACAAAATGGTTGTTGATTATGTAAGTATGTTTCTGTTTTGAAATTTAAACTATAAATTTTTAATGAAATATATAAAAATAATTCTATCAAATTGTCAAAAATAAATTTTGTTTCTTTTAATAAGTGCTATTTTACAAAGCTGATATTTGCCCAAATAGTTTTAATCATCTTAGAGAAATGAACACAATTTGATATTTTCTAGTGGTAGCTTTCTCTTATATATGAAGTTAAAATATGGTTTATATTAGAAATTAGAATTTTAAGAATTAGAAAATAACTTTTTTTTTATAATACACTTTTTGATTTTAATAGAAACTCAAGTAAGAAATGTTTTACTAAAGAACATAATCTCTTTGTAAAGCAAAGATAAAATCTAAGATTGTGGTCCATCATTTTATTTTCATTTTACAAAATAGTGAGCTTTCCTCAATATTAAAAAAAATCAGTGAATTAAGTTAAAAGAAATCAATAAAACAGATAATATCAATTTAGTAAAAGATCATTCCATGGAGTAGACATTTGTGAATTATAGTTGTTTATAACTAATCTCTAATACTCATTCAGCAAGAAACTTGATAGATTTGATTTAGATTATCATTGTCTAGGATTAGTATTGCTATTAGATTATTTGATAAAACACCATTTCATAATTTCATATGAAATTAAAATTTGTATTAATATTTAAACATTGTAACATTAGAAAAATCTGAAAAATCTTTTCCTAATTTGAAACAGAATTTTACATAATCTTTCATTGTTCCTATTTTGAGAAAAAACGAGTGCACTAGAGACATTCTCTCTAGCATGTAAAGATCAATTACTAACCAAAGTTGTTTTTTTTTTTTTTTTCAAGTTTCTGTGATACTTTTCAGTTATAAGTGTTTCTTGAACTGGTTGAAATTGATTCTAGTGATTGTTAACAAAAATTCCTCACTCTATTGGTCACTGCCAACAAAAGCAATGTGTTTACACAATTGCAACATTTGCACCCCTTTCTCCTGCATGTGGTGTTTTTTTATGCTTGGCCAATTTACTTTTAAAAAATTTGCATAAACAACTCTCACAATTTCTCCTCACTTGAAACCATGTTTTATTTTTAAATGAGGTGTTCAGGCAGCTATGTTTCTTTTTTCTCTTTCTTGGACGTACCATTCATTCTGCATACTCACTTTGCCCTACGGAGTAAGTTGTCTTCTCTTTTTTGTTTAATTCTTTTATATGCCTCCCTGATCTCCCAAATCATTCATATTTCATAGTTGTGTGACCAAACAGGTGGGTGATGTTCTCTTTGTGATCTTCGTTCTGGTTGAGGTTGGGTTTCATAAAGCTGCTGCTTGGTATCCCCATCATTCTCTGAAGAACCATGTCTGGGCACATCATCCACCACCACATTGTTATGTGACTGCACTCTGTAATTATTCCTGTTCCCCACTTCATCGGGCAACAGGTGCCAGGTGGCTAAATCCAAACCACTTCTCCAACTCGTATGGATTCAGATAAGTCAGCTTGCCTTGCGACTGGTTTAACTCTTTGATGCCTCCATTGGTAATTGATTTCATTTAAATACTAAGTTGCCTGCCCTATCCTTGTCAAGCTAAAGACCCAGTGCTGCTCTGCCTTCTAATGATTCCAACTGCTTTACTGCTGAGGCAAACTTATCAAGATATCATCTATATAGGAATCTGTGGCCTGTTTCATGTCATTCTCCTTTTTAAGCACGGCTTTGAGAATTGTCAACATGATCTTTGGGGCAACATTTAATCCAAACTCCAACTGAGTCAGACAATAGTTCTGTTCCTTGTATCTGACCAACTGGTACTTCTACAGATGTGTACTTGAACTGGTTGGAAATTGATTTTCCTTTAAAAAAAAATGTTCGTTTCTGAGTGGGGGTTGATAATATTACTTCTCCTTTTTACAGGCAGAGTATCTTAACTCTCAACTTTGCCTCTCTTTTGTCTGGTCCATTCTTTCTCTCTTCTCTCCAATTAATCACTTACTCACTGGTGTCCCTCTCGTGTTTGTGTCTGAGCCTACTTTTATGCAACAAAAATTTGCATACAATGTCAGCCTAGTCTCCACATATTCCACTCACTAATATTCTACATTTTCTCCAGCATCAAATTTAAGGTAAGTCTTCTTATTTCTTTGCTCTACACATCAAACAAAGACTTACCCTCTTTCTGCAGGAATCTCCATTTTCGGATTGTTTCGGGTGCTTCTCTGAAGGGAAACTGACTGAACCTCTTCCTCCAAAGAGCTCTCAGAAGGATCGGTTGGTGGATTTTCAGGTGACCTGCCCACATCAGGAGTTTCAAGCTCAATTAATAACTCACTTTCAGATGATTCTTGCTTGCTATCACTCACTGATGGTGGTGTTTTTAGTGTAGGGCAGAGATCCTTCACATGATGCTGAGTTCCATTGACTGATACGGACTGCTCACTGATGACATCAATGAGGAGTCCCTTTTTGAATTTGGAGGTGCACCGGCTATCAGGAGGTTTTACCCAGACACGATCTCCTATTCTGTATGGGCCGTGGACTTCTCTTTGACTGGATGGGCACATGGCATCAATTCCTTTTATTCGAACTCTGTAGTGGTGGATCGTGTTGACCGGTGCACTTGCAATTGATACATTATCCTTTGGTGTTGTATTATACCTATACATAGCCTCAGCGACTGTACACTGCTTTCTGGCGGCAATTCTCTTGACACTTTGGTGGCACCTCTCCACTATGTTATTGCCACTTGGTACATGCGCGCATCGCAGTCTGAGCTGGATTCCCCATTCGTCTTGGAAATACTTGAATTGTTTACTGCGGAAAGCGGTATCATTATGTGTAAGTATCTCCTCTGGCGGCCCTCGTTCGTAGAACACTGACTCCAGTTGGCGGATGACACTTGTAGTCTTGGTGTAGCAATGGTTGCCAGACTGCAAATCTGGAGTGTCCACAGTTGATGAGCATGAGGAAATGTTGGCTGCTATAATGGGTTATATCCATGGCCAGTCTACTCCAAGTACTACCAACTCCTAGTTTTCCTTTTCGATATTTGACCAATGCAGGATCTATTGACTGGCACATCTGACATCTCTTGATACTGATGGATTGGTCATCTGCATGAAATAGCATGTCCTTCATACACCAGGGTGCCTACTGAGATGGTATATCTTTGCTATTTTGTCTGGTTCTTCCATGGAGGCTGCGCATACTGGCTGTGCAAGCTCATCACCTTTTTTCATAGATTCGTACCATTTTTGTGGTACCCGAGTTAACCCATCGGCAAAGTTACAGTTCGATGTCTCCAGAGTCACATCCATGCACAGTTCATATTCAGCAGCCAGTTTCTTGATGGTGCTCAGCCTTCTTCTTATGAGCATCTCGCTGGTTGCTTTAGTTCGCACTCTGGCTTTGCTTGACAAAGTGTCAGACACCCAGTGGTACGCGCATAAGGAGTCGGTCCGTACATGCAATATTTTGACACCCCACTGAAGTGCCAGGTTAATGCCTTTCAGTACCGTGTCCAGTTCTGCCCGATTAATATGTGTGGCATCATTCATTGGCCGCAGCCAGCATGCGTCCTTGATTACGGCTCCATTCTTTTCCAATAAGACCCCAATCGGTAGGTAGCTGGCATCAACCCAGACATTCATCTCTTTTCCCTTCATGCACCAATCCCCTCTTGCAGGATCGTTTTTCTTCACCCTGGTTATGGTTTCTACCACCATACCAATAAACAGGGTGTCAGCAGTCTCGTCATCCCAGCCTTTAGTGTCCATACTAGCTCTGTGTTTCATAATGCCAGTCGCTACATGAAGCCATCCGCATACTGGTAGGTGTCCCACGAGTATACCACATAGGGAAAAGACACCATGTCTCGTTAGGACATCAGGTACTTCTGGGAGCGTGGCTCCACGCCTCCATCGTAAGCTCCCTTGCTTTCCATGGATGTCTAAACCCAATACATGAGCACCATCTTCCAGTCATTCTGGGTCCTTACAAATCAAACCAAACTGGGCCAGTTTCGCTTTGACATGTAGTGATGACACGATATCTTCGTTCACATAGATATCATCAAAATACGCAGATGTCCCCTCTTTCACTTTCTCTTCCTGAGACAGTACTGCACCAATAATTGCTTTCATTATCTGTGGTGCCACGTTTAGTCCAAAGCCCAGTCTAGGGAGACCAGTGATTCAAACGGCCACAAGGATTCGCTGACCTGGAGCTGCAAGTAGGCTTTTCTCAAGTCAAGCAAAGACACATTAGGCCCATGCTGGTGCCATTCCTTCAGTTTGCTGGCACAAACATCAGCATCAGCTGTAAATGTATCGACATATTGGTTGAGTTCCCAATAGTCCATTACTGGCCTCACTTTTGACTTGCTCTGCTGCACAACCGCCATTAGGGGAATCAGGCATTTTGGAGGTCCAAGTTTCTTATGGGGATAATCAGCCAGCCAGCATCAATCCATGCATGGAGCTCCTTTTCATATCCTGGTCTTGTTTGACTGGGCATATTGTATTCGGCTACGCTGTTTTGTAGCTTGGCTAGTTCACTCTCTCCCGACTATTTCCATGAGGCGGTCCACACCTTCTTTCTTTCGCCAGTCAAATTTGACACTAAAGTCTGGTCGGTCAATTTTGAGTGCTGCACAGATGGGTGCCTCTTCACAGAACTTTACTGTTCCACTCCGTGTGATTAGAACACCACCTAAGGCTTTGTTAGTGTCGTAGCCCAGTAACAGGTTGAAGTCTAATGACCTCTCGTATACTACTAGTGCTTCAATATCAGCAGAATTCCCAGTGTCTGTGTGGACTTTCCCTGTCCCTATTCCATGACACTTGTTTGCTTTGCCACTTATAGTAGTCACTCTGACGCTCCTCTTCTTCCAAACATGGCAGAACCTCGCAGTTACAATGGTTCGGGAGCATCCAGAGTCGAGGAGTGCTGTGCATGGCGTCCCATTGGTGTGAACTCTAATGACTGGCAGCATCTTATTTATTGGTTGTCTGTAGATGAGATCAATGCCATCTCATCTCTGTTCCCATTTCCCAGGCAGTCTTGTACTAAATATCCTGCTTATTATCGGCATCAAATTTGAGGTAAGTCTTCTTATTTCTCTGCTCTACACGCCAAACAAAGTCTTACCCTCTTTCTGCAGGAATCTCCATTTGACTCTCGTTCACTGTCACAAGATGCCTCGCAACATGTATCTGTAAGTATGCGGGTTTTAGATTGACAATCTTAGATGCCCCACTTTCTCAGAGTCTCTCCTCAGAAGTTGATTGCATCCCCATTGGAGTGACATAATATATTTATCAGCTCTTGATAATCCAGGACTAGCCAGACCTTGCTCTTTGTGGGCTTGAACCACTGCCATTAATGGTAACACTCCCATTCTCACATCTATTCCCATCTCAATCCTATGTTCGATCTCTCTGTCGAGTTTGGCTTTCTTCTCCTCCTTCAGACGAGTTTCATAACAACCAACTTTCTTCTTTAATATCGAAGGTCCTGTAGTCGAATTTCACTCAACAGTCCATTTCTCACCATCAAAACTCACACTAAAATCCTTATCTTTTGACTTTGCATAGACTTGTCCCACTGTTCTTGCAGGTCATTGCTGTTGATTGTGTACTTACAATGCACTCCTCTGAACTCCATGGTGCCATTTTCATAGATGGTAACCCCTCCAAGCTGACTAACAATATCCATACCCACTATGATGGCAACACCCTCAATGATTTCATTCATCAGAATGATCTCTGCCTTCAGCAACCATCCACATATCTCTGTCACTATGCTAACTCCTCTGCACACAACTTCTTTTCCATTAACTGGTTTTATACTGCTCATACTCTTGCAAGCATTCAAAAATTCTGAGTAGATCAACATTGCAGTCCACCCAGTATTGACAAGGGCTTTTTCTTCCTTGCCTTCTACCAGTACTTTTATTGTTGGCAGCAAACTGTTATGCACCATTACAGGCTTGAAGAGGTAACCACTGGCACATTGGTTCCCCTTTGTTTCTCTGTAGGCAATATCTCATAAAGTGTCCAAATTCACCACATCCATAACAAAATGTACTAATTGGCTCTTTACAGTCTTGGATTAAATGTGGACCCCTACAATTGAAGTTTTTGCCGCCAAATGGTTTGTCTATCCTGGGTCCCCCATCAACCTGCCTTAGTTCTTTTCTGATTCCTGGCTTTGCAACTGCTGCCACTTCCTGATTTCTCTTGGCTATCAACACCCTGGCAGTTGAGATCAATTTGCTCATCTCCAGTGTTTTCACATTAAGCAACTGCTGCTTGGACCTTTTTGTAGCCTTGCAACCAACTCCACCATCAAATTATTTTCACTATTGAACGGTTTCATCATATCACTGCTCAAAAGAATTTTTTCTTTCATCTTGCTGAAATAGCTTGTATCTCACACTGTTTGAAATTGATTCCAGTGATTGATGACAAAATTAACATCGTCACTCTAATTGCAACTTTCGCATTCCTTTCTCCCGGGGTGTTTTTTAATGCTTGGCTGATATAGTCATTTAAAAAAAATTTGCATAAACCATTCTTGCAAGTTCTCCTTGCTCAAGACAGCATTCTATTTTAAGTTGAGGTGTTAGGGCGACGATGTTTCTTTTTTTCTCTCTCGTGAATGTACCATTCATTCTACATGCTCACTTTACCATACAGGATAAGTTGTCTTCTCTTTGTTTAATTCTTCCACAATGACCAACACTAAAACTTCTCTGATGCATGCTGTTTTAAAAGTTTAGTCTCATTTTGGATATTTTAAAATAAACTTTGATGAGTTAAGTGTCATAATGATAACTACTATTACTATATTTTGATATACATTGTTATTTAGAAGGCAAATCTAATTTATCATATTCATACATGCAAGTCATTTTCTTTATATTGTAAATAATTTTATCTTTTCAGTTTCATCTTGATAAAATAAATTTTACAGAAGCAGAAAATCAAGTTTCTCAATTCCTTGTGAAAGTAAGTTAGATTTTTTATTTTCAAAACATTTTCAATTTAAGCATGAGAACATTTTAACATACTTTCTAAATTGGTGCCTCTTTCAGTCTCATAGAAAAGTACTTTAAATTTTGTCTTATTAGAAAGCAATATGATAAACTTGATATTAGTATAATTTCTTTTAAGATACAATGGTTATAGTTAATTTATACTCGGATGAGTCAAAAGTTTTGCAATATTTTGATGTTTTAGTTTGTAGTGCAGGGAGAAAGCTGTTCAAGCTATCTGGTAGTATTGTGATAGTTAATGTGCTGACATGTGTATTAGTTTACTCTGTATGGTTTGAAAGTCGCACAGATGAATGTACAATGTAGTCTAATTTGGGAACTTTTGTTTTATGAGTTCAAACTGGGTCATAGTATTGCAGAAGTATTGCATGAAAGATGAGGGCATAGTTGTTAACAATATAGTAAGCTAATGGCTCAAAACATTTTCCTCAGGTTGCAAGATTCTTGATGATCAGGCAAGCCTAAAAGCATGGATTCCAAGTTCATACTCCAAGTCATAGAAGTAAATCTGACAAGTAACTCTTGAGCTTGACATCTTACAGTCCAGTTTGGTTCATTTCCTTCATGACTTTTGAAAATGCATCCAGGGTCGCTGATTTGTACATCACCAAAATATTGCAAAACTTTTTATTCACCCTAATATTTTTTATGTCAGAGAAAACAGTAATAATGAAAAATGATGAGAATTGAAAATAAATGATCTTATGGCATTTATATTGGTTGTATCATAATTATTTTGTAAATTGACTCCTAAAGATTTGCAATTGTATTTATGATAATTAGTACAGAAGTATTATTTTTTAAAAATGTTTTCAAAATTAGCTTGTGTAATTTTTTTTTTATATATCCCAGTGGTGTTGTAAATGTTTGAAAGTTTTGTAATGAATTTTTTTTTTCTGGTGATTCTGTCAATTTGTGTAGTAGCTATTTTTCATATTATTGAATTATAAGCAAATCAATGGAATATATATGTAAGTTTTTACTTATACCATGTTTCAATTGATGATCTCTAGAAGTTATTCCTCACTATTATATAGAAGCTATTAGATTTTTAAGTAAGACTTGTCATTTAGAAAACTAATTTTGTTTCATTTACTAAATATTTTGAATGGGAGCTATAGTACTCACTGGATAGACCTTGTACAAATGTTGTCATCTTAAATTACTATAACTTGTGTTCAAATGGGAGATATATATCAATGTTCAAGCACAAGAGACTGAGTAACAGGAAACAAACAAGTGACAGGCCCATGTTGAGACAAAACTGCTTAGGGGCTCACTAGTGCCTGTGTTTTATAGAGAGCTACAGCTACCAATAGCTGACTGCAGCAGGTACTTTGCCAGGAGAATTTGCATCCTCATTACTGAACTTTTGAGTAGACATTTCCTTTAGGCTGATTCTCCCTCATTGTAACTGCACTCCTTACTGATGTCACGTGATGGCTCACGGAGACGAGGAGGTGGGAATGATACTCTCCCCCCGTTGAACTAAAATTATCTAGCAGTCAAAAAGTGACCGTTATGAGAGAATGTGGGTCACACAGATGTTCGCACCTAAGTGACCTTGGGTCGCCGGACATCGGAAGGGGAAAGAGAAAATGAAGCCAAATGATTGGCGGGGGGACCCCAAACGGAAGTGGGGTTCCCTTCCCCTCAACGGAAGTAAATACAAAAAAAGGAAGTTTTTGGGCAAGTCTCGTGGCAGACGGACGATAGCCATTTTGCTCCGGGCTAAAGACAAAAAGACTGAGACACGAGGGACTCCAAAATCCTTCAAGCCAGCATTAAAAACAGTACAAAGTCTATTAGCCCGTGAAAGAAGAGAAATTCTCCAGTGGAACCCCGTCAAAAAAATAAGATAAGTAACTTTGGGACATTTTCCCTTTACACCCAAATTTTGTTACCACTCTCTCTCTCAATTTGAAAAAGGATAAAAGCCAAGAAAAGACATTTATATTCATGGACTATCCTATTATATGTGTTTGACACTTTGAACGTATATATATATATATAACCGTAGTAAAGAACTTATGTATTTTCATTTTACCATGTGGTCTATGTTATTATTTCATGCTTTCCTTTCAGCTTCTATTCGCCTTACATTATCTTGCTTAGAACCGTCCTATTAATTCCTAAAGTATCACACGGGAAACCGGAGTTGCCGACTGTAGCAATATCAATATTATTACAACTAAGACCTATAGGCCCGTATTCTTCTATTATCTAAGGGGAAGAAGTTTAGCGGCCTGGTGGGTGTGTGATAGTGTGAAATTTTGGACCCCTTTGCCAGCGGTGGCCAGTCTGGCCCTAAATTATTCCCTCACGTAATATGCCAGTTCTTATCTGCCTGAGAAAAGAACTCTGAACAGGACTTATTTCTGTAGGGGATCAAGTGCCAACCTGCCCCGTCTTCACACGTGCGAAAACAAAGTCCCGTTTAGGGATTTTAGTCAATTTCCCCGTCACACTGATCTCATGATCACCAAGATGATGTTGCTAGACTGGTCATTTCTGCCTGGTGCTCCTTCATAGGGAAATGATCTTCGTTTTCTTGAGATGTATCCATCCAGAGGATTTTGGGGTGGGCTTGATCAGACAATGATTCATCTGTATGTGGAGAATTGCCACTCTCCACTATTAACACAGCTTTACCCTGACCAGGTCCCCCTCCTCCTTATAAATTTCAGGCACCTCTCACTTAGGCAGCAATGCATCATCTATGCTCTTTACATAGACCTGGTATTTCTGTATCAAGTTGGCTAGTATACTCGTTAATTAAGATAAATAAGGTCCAGGCAAGAATAGGATGAATATATATTTTATTTTAGAGTTAACACGTGCGACTTGTCTCGAAGAGATCCCTCTAAAAAGTGCTCAACCCTCCTTTTTCTCTTTCCCCTCCTCCCAGCTCCCTCTTCCTCCAGATAATTGCTCGTCCCGTAAGCCAAGATAGGATGTTAACCCTTTCCCGCTTTGCTTTCTGGTACTGAGGTGGGACATTTTTGGAGGCAACATCAAATGGCTATCTGCAGGGAAAAAGAAAAAGACAGTTGAACAAAATTTTAAGACTGCATACTTGAAAATTAGACAGATGATTCCTTGGGTTCAGATATGAATTGGAGAATTTTGAAGGAGGGGACTCCCTTTTTGACATCAAAACTGAGATCAGGTCTTGTTTGGGTGGCTAGCCAATTGAGCTGACCTATTAGCTGCCTGGCCTCAGTGATCTCAGTTGGTGTTAGCTTGTCTTCTAGTTTTCTTCCGTTCTGCAGTGGAATAGGCCTAAGTTTCTTTGTATATTCATCTTGTCCAATCTTGATGTTACTATCGGATTTTTTAAATTTCTAATCCAATATATTGGAACTTAGCAACTTCTTCAGATTTTATTTTGAAAAGTTTACGAAGTTGATTAATGACTAGGTATTCAAACGCTTCTGACCCAGCAAAGCAGAAATCATCAACATGAGTGGCTATTATGCCTTGGAGCTTGTTTTTAAAATGCCAAGTGAAAATTGCCTGGTCATATTTTGATGGTGTGACTCCTAGCTTTACTAGTTCCTCTCTGAGTGTTAAGTACCAGGATCGAGATGCGTCAGTCAAACCATACACACGTTTGGATAATTTCCAAATGTAGCCAGTAGGTTCATTAGCTTCTTTGGGAGGAAGAAGGTAGATGGGCCGATCTAACTTCTTGCTCTGTAAAAATGCAGTTTTAATGTCCATGGATTTGCATATCCAGCCATTTGCTGACATAACTCCTAAGACTGCTTGTAAACTTTCCTTAGAACATGTTGGGGAATCATTTCTAACATTGCAGGCATCTTTGTCTTGAAAGCCTTTGGCAACAAGTCTGGCCTTAAAAGTTTGCTTGCCATTAGATTCCTTGTTAGTGTAGACCCATCTTGTGAGTATTTTTGGTTGGCCCTGATCTGGCACTTGTGTGTAAACTTGATGTTCAACCCACCTTTGGAGTTCTCTCTTCTTTGCTTCGTCAAGTTGGTCATTAGATGAGTCCATCAAAAGACTTACTTCTGGGCCTTCATTGGTGGCAGTTTGGTTATCTTCATTTGTTTCCCATTCCAAGACCCCATTCTCAAAGTCCAGCCAGAATGGATTGCCTTCTTCCATAGCAACGTTCATTAAATATTTGTTTTTACCAGTAGCTTTACCAGCTCTACTGATCACATTCAATTTTCTCCATTCATGGTCTTCATCATTTGTGAACTTACATCTTATAGTTTGGCCCGGTTTGGGCAGTTGTACAGATTTTGTGACCATTTTTGGTGATTTGTCACAGGCATACTGTTTAGGATTATCGTCAGTTTCATTCCCATCATCTATTGGAACATAACCGTTATTTTGGCAATGATGTTTTACTGGTTCACTAGTGTCATGGTGTGTGTCAGGATATAAAATCAAGTATGAGGGATGTACTCCATATGTGGCTCCATGTTTGACCAGCACTTGTTTGTGTTCCCAGCCTATGACGGCACCAGGACCAAGTCATCTATCATATTCATTTCTTTTATAAAGGACAAGGTCACCATTTTTGTATAGATCAGTTATACTGGTTCTAACCTGATGATGGACAGCTCGTTTCAATTTTTCAGAGGCTTCACACTCTATGAAACCTTTTCTTGCAGCATGCATAGCATTGAGGTTGTCAGCGACAATTTCGCTGTTACTGACACCTTCTAGTGCAGCAAGTTGATTATTCAAAAGAGAAGGCAGGTTAGGGTTTTTTCCAAAAACCAGCTGGTTAGGGCTGTAGCCATGTGAATTGTGAAGTGTATTCTTGGCCCATGATCGAGCAACTTCAAAATTGCACTGAGCATCTTCTAACGTCTTCATAACCATTTCTCCCAGAACACCATTGTGCCTTTCATTTAATCCATTGCTCTAAGGAGACTGTGGCACGAACTACAATGTTCAAGTTTTGAGCCATGTCTCGAAAGAATTGGTTGTCAAATTCCCTGCCATTATCAGTAAGAAAGGCTCCTGGAGCACCAAAATATGCAATCCAGTGTTTGAAGATAGCAGTAAGGATATCAGTACTTGCCTAACAGCAACACTATATCTTGTTGCATGGTCAACCAAGTGTAGTACTTTATGTCGTTTAATTTCCTTTATGTCCATAGCTACAGTCTGGTTGAAGTGAGTCCCCAGGGGAAATCCTACAACAGGTCGGGGTGCAGGTTTTTTATACCTGATGCAGGTCTGACAAGTAAGGGGAAGTTTCATCAAGATGTCAATAAACTCGGCATCTTTTAAACCGGCACTTTTAACAAGATCACATAATCTTTTTGCACTGGGGTGGCTAAATTGTTTATGTAATTTGGCGGCAATTTTTAATTTTTCTACCTTGCCTTTTTTATCAATGTTATTTAGAAATAAAATATGTTGTAACTTACCCCGGTCCGGTGGAGGTCTGGATATGTGGACATGGTAGTGACCAGACATGGTGCACAGTAATTTAATTCTTTTGCCAAACATTTCTGCTGTGTCATTATTAAAGTTGAGGGTCATCCGAGCTCTTTTCATTGCCATTTTGCTTAATTGTTATTAAGGGATATCGGTGTCAACAACATCACTTATTATTTTAACGTTCATTTTAGCGATAACACAAGGTAGAGTTACCTTTTTTAATGATTTTACTTTTAGCTCATTTCCGAATTTAAAGCACTTTGTTCCTTCTTCATAGGGGATTTCTTTTTTTGAGTCCTCAGAAAGCAATCGAGCCATTTCTTTTCGCATACGGTGGTACTTGCACCTGAGTCCAAGATAGCGGAGTTTATTGTCTGTCCGAGAAGGGATGAATTATCAAGCTTCTCTCGGTTAAGCAACATTATGTTTGCAACTTCTTCACAACTTCCAGTCTCATTATAGCAGTCGTTTTTATATTCATTTAATAATACCATATTTTCTTGCATAGTAGTATTATTAGTTTTTGAGTAAGGGCATTTGTTGGAATAGTGAAATTTGCATCCACAGATGTAGCAATTTGGGCTTTGTCGATCTGAATATCAGCTGTTGAATTTACGAGGTCCTCTTCTGTTGTTAGTGCTACTACTAGACAAGTGGAAGGGCAAGGGAGGTTTATTGTACGCGTGCCTGCCGTATAGAATTTGGTCGTCTTTTGAATGTGTGTCATCTCAGCTAAAGGTGATGTCCATTTCTTTTTTGACAGAAATAGATTGCTGCTGTGAGGTGTTTATCGGGTTTAAATTCCCACGTGTGATTTTCTTTAATTGTTGGGCCATATCATAAAGAGTGAGGTTGTTTATTGTTGCCCTGATTAACCTCTCATTTTCGGGACTTAGGTTGACAGATTTCAGAGCACGGTAAGCTAATACCGGTTCGGGTAATGTTATTTGAAATTCTCTGAGTTTCACTACGTGTCGGTTGAATTGGATTAAATAGTCATTAATGGAAGTGTTACGTTCCCGGTGGTAGTTCTTGAAGTTTTCATAACAAATAAACGCAGACTGGTTTTTGTCTTCCAGGAAAAGGGTATCAAGTTTTTCAACTAGTTTGTCCATTCTATCTTCAGCATTTAGTAGGGAAATGTCCATTTCTAATATAGCTGTCCAAGCTTGGCCTGTAAGTGACAAAAAAAACGCCGGTGCTTGGCGAGAGGGAGAGATATTTGTTGCTAGCTTCCATAGCTGGATCTCTCGTTTCCACGAATCATAAAATTCTGGGTTTAAGAGCGATGGTTCAAATAGTCTCAAACTCATTTTTTTTTGCCATCGGTGTTGGTCTCTGCTACCAAATGTTAATTAAGATAAATAAGGTCCAGGCAAGAATAGGATAAATATATATTTTATTTTAGAGTTAACACGTACGACTTGTCTCGAAGAGATGCCTCTAAAAAGTGCTCAACCTTCCTTTTCCTCCTTCCTCTTCTCCCAGCTCCCTCTTCCTCCAGGGGGAGATAATTGCTCATCCCGTAAGCCAAGATAGGATGTTAACACTTGTTATAATTAACTTTTGAGTGTATCAGCATACCACCTCCGAGAGCATTGCTTCTTGGCAGCAATTTTCTTGATGGTGCAATAACATCTCTGCACAATACTATTCCCTGCTGAAACATAGGCACTCTGGAATTGCAGTCAAATACCCTAGACTTCCACAAACTTTCTGAACATTATTCAACAGAATGTCATGCCATTGTTGGTGAGCAGCTCTGCCAGTAGCCTTCAATCATCAAACAGTGAGTCCAATAACCAAATAATGCTAGGGTGGAATGGATCCCAGATAGAGAATCTACTCGGGCCACAGTCAGATAATGTTGGCTGCCTTAGTGGGTTATATCCATTCCAACCCTGGTCCAGTTGTCAAGCACAATCCAGCTTTTTAATGAACTGGCACCAGAACTGTGGACTGACACACCTCACAATTTTTTACTACAGTCTTGACATCAGCCTCTGATACTTCAGTATTGACTTGCTTCACAAAATAGTGTGTGCTTTGCACTATGGACCTACAAATAGGCCAGGTGCAATTTCACCATAGCGACATTTGATCCTTTCTGTCCGGGGGGGGGAGGCCATCAAACAAGTGGTGTATATGTATGAGTACTAATGGAAATTTCTGCAGTTTAGTTTTTGGTAGTATCTCCTCCCCCACTCTTACCCAGTACCTGGTACCAACATGGTTTTACATTAAATGATGTCTGACTCTCATCTCCTCCAACTAGTACCAGGTACCATCATGATCTTGGATTGTCTTCTATACCCCCTCAACCTGTACATGTTAATTGTACCAAGGTTATATACAGTGCAGGGTGGGAGAGGGATATATTATTTTTGATTTGTAAAATCACCTAGCCATACCTGACCATACTACTAGGAATGAGAATGAATAATATAAAAACTAGCAAACAATAAGATTACACCAAAACATCAATCATTATCTCTATTTTTCAACTGTTCTCTCCATAGTGAACAGAGTCCAAAATAATCTGAAAGATTTATTTTAAGCATAGATAAAAAACAAAAATTTACATTAAATATTGTTTTGAAAAATTACACTGTCAAATGGTCCCTGGTTTAACATTTATCTTTCATAAAGTATTTTCAAGTAAGATCATTTTTGTTGAGTAAAGTGTTTTTAATGCAAAAAATAAAGAAATGCTAAAGTATAATAAATTTGTACATAAACATTTAGTGACACAAAAATGATTTTGAATAAGATAATAGTTATAAACAACATACATTCATTTAAAAGTGTATACGAAACACTTAAATCATCAAAATCAATTGAATCCTCATAACTCAGTACAAAAGTAAAAAATAAAAAAGGTAATGGCTTCACCATTTTTCTTAATAAAATCATACATTTATTTATTTTTTTTATTTTTTTTTTTTTTCATGCAAAAATCTGAAAAATTCTGAAATGATTTTGGAAATACACATATGGTTGGACAAACTTGAAATTCTAACAATCTGAATCAAGTTAATTTTACAAAAATTGACCTATTTTTGCTAGTCCAGCTCTACTTAAAATATAAAATTACTCAACAAAACAATAATAAATACATTTAGGGATGAAATGTCATCATAATCACTGTTATTTGAAGGTTATTGTTTTAATTAAGTTCACTTCATGATTAGAATATGGAACTGGTGCTGTTTCATTTTTGTGACTGATGTTGTAATGAGCTTCAAGAGTATAGCTCCATGTATACAAATTACATGAAGGAGACACAATTATTTTGTTCATACATGGATTTTTTTATTGCCTCGATAGGAATACCTTTATATTGATAAAAGTATCACCATTGACTTCAGGGTGAATAATATTTCTTATTACCTTTTATGAGATGTTTGTTTTAGTAATATTACACACCCATCTCCTCTACAAAATCCACATTCATCCTCTTTCAATATTTATTTTCTCGTTAATAATGTGAAAGCAATATATTCCTCTTGCAGACTTAATATGATACTTTTTCTCTGTTAGTCTTATCTTCAGAAGTTGAAAGGAACACATCATTCCCAATAGCAAACACCAACTCCTTACTAAACAAATACAGACATTTTTTCTGGGAAGAGGGATCATGGATATTTTGGGTTCTATAGAAAGGCAATAGATGCCTGCCACTTTAACAGGAGAGCCTATGAAAGTTCCATCCCAAAATAAGGAGTCAACAAATTCTTTTACTTGAAGAATTTGGACATGTGGTTACTCTAATTATTCTTATGACAGAAATTGCTCTTTATTTTCATTGCTAGTTATTTTACAAATGTTTCCCACTCTGGTTGGATCATTATAATTAATTAGATCACCAATAGATACAATATTGTCTAAATGCTTGTAGCGAGAGAAGAGACTTCCCTCCTGGATCAAAGCATGTAAGACTATACCTTGCATGTCAAGCACTAGAAAATATGTCCACTATGACCAGGCAGAACTTATAGTGAGCCGACCTCGTCTCTCATGAGAAGAAATCTACCACGCATGTAAATATCAATAGGCCGGAACTTGCGTAAAAGAGCATGTCTGGCTTGTAGAGCGGAAACCAATATGGCTGCTTCGAGCATATTTGACGAGGGGAGATCTTGAACCAGCGAGAGGTAATTTGCACGTATGCAAATTCTTACGAGATCTCATGAACATACAAATACGCACGGTAACGGCTGAACGGGGCGGATTTGTTCTGAGTGTGTTGCCCGACGAACGTGTTACAACTCAAGGAAGGAAGGAAGGAAAGCGAGAACCGGAAGGAGAGAGAGAAAGATGGCAGGAAGGAGAATGAGGGAGAAAGCGAGAGAGAAGGAACAGCTAACGAGAGAGAGAGAGAGAGCGCTCAACTCAATACGCCCTGAAACTAACAACAGTGTCCTCTCTTGAGCACAAGAATCAGTTTCTTGTTGCCTTTCACGCCTGCTCTTGATAACAAGCTATTTCGGCAATCATGGCCTTTGACCCAAAACTAATTCCCTTCTTTGACGGGACCGATGCCGGGCAATCGGTGGTTGAATGGGTGGAGAAGGCAGAGTTGGTGTGCTGGTTGAGCGGGGTAAAAAATATCGAGTGCGTGGTGTCGATGCGCCTCTTGGGGGGGCGCATACCCAGTGTATCAGCAGCTGAGTGAGGAGAAGAGGGCTGACTTTGCCTGTATGAAAGATGTTCTTTACACAGCATTTGCCCTCAGTCCCGTGACAGCTTATAAGCAGTTCGCGGCGCGCCGTTTGCGTCTGGGAGAAACGGTGGACGTCTATTTGGCGGAGCTACGCAAGCTTGCGACTCAGTTCGGAGGTATGATGGAGTGAGGTCTGGTCTGCGCATTCATTGCTGGGTTGCCGGAGCATGCGGAGAATCTTCTCCAGGCCACTACCCGAGTAGACGATTTGCCGATATCCGAAATATTGGCCCGTGCCCGAGCAATATTGAAGGACAGTCTCACGGGCACAGAATCGGCAGCCGCAGCAGCTCTACTACCAGGAGAAGGGAGTCACAGCTCTAAGGAGATGCTATGTGTGTCAAGAACCTAACCACATCACTCGAGATTGTCCTAGGCGGCGCGGAAGTCCCAGGTCCCCAAAGGTTCTCATTTGTTATCGGTGCAAGCGACAGGGCCACGTTGCACAAAATTGTCCGGGAAACGAGCGAGGGGACAAGTCTTCAGCGCCAGTCGCTCCCCCAGACCTCATATGAATGGCACTCTGCCTGCAGTCAGTGTGCAGATTGACGGAGTAAGACGAACTGCCCTGGTGGATACAGGCTGTATGCAAACCCTAGTATGCAAACCATGCTGTCAGACATGGAAGAAAAAGCAAGTCCCCTTGCTGGTTGTAGGAGGGAACTCGTCAATGTGTTGTGGAGAGAGCGTGGTCCAAATTGGCATCGGCAATGGACCTTCAGTCGCCGTACGAGCCCTGGTTGTAGATGAGGCTCTGTTTGGATATGATCTGCTACTCGGGCTAAATGCGATCAGACAACTTGGTGGAATGACTATGTCTGCCACCGACGAAGCGAAATTTCCTCAGTGTGAAAGACTGATGTGTGCTGCCATTACCCTTGACGAGCCTGACTTTCACGCTGAATACGACGAGACCAAGCGTGTACGGACTGCATATTGGAAATGGTCCGGTGACCAGCCACCTGTGTCTTTGAAAAACAGGCTTTCAGAATACCCTGCCCCTAAGCGACTCCAAGGTGAATATGAGCAGGAGTTGCAGGCTTGGATTCAGAACGGTTGGCTGATTTCGTACCCGGAGAGCGAACTTGGCCCTCCTAAAGGCCTGATACCATTAATGGCCATATTACAGGAAAGTAAGCAGAAGGTCCCGCCAGTTATGGACTATCGTGAGTTGAATGAGCACGTGAATGCGTATACGGTGAATGCAGACATATGTGCTCAAACCATGCGGGAATGTAGCTCCACAAATTATGTGGTCCATCGTAAAAGCTGTGATCGGGCAAGATGAAACCGTCAGTCGCGCTACCTCTTCGTATGTCGATGACATATTTGTTAATGAAAGTGTGTGTTCGGCAGCCCAAGTGAAGACACTTCTTGAACGATTTGGGCTTTGTAAGAATCCGGAACAAGTAAGTAGTGGCGCTCGAGTGTTGGGCATATACGTCTGGGAGGACCGTGGCAAGCTTAGATTGCGACGCGACGGCGAGCGTCCGTAGGTTCCCAATGTACTTACGCGTCCTGCCGTCTTTTCTGTGTGTGGGTGGCTGACCGGGCATTTTCCAGTGTGCAGCTGGCTCCGTGTTGCAGCTGCGTTTGTGAAAAAGAGAGCTAATACTGTGACAACCGGATGGGACGACGAAACACAAGACCCCATGTTGTGTCGGATGCTTGACGAAATGGTGATGAGATCGTCACAAACTGATCCAGCACATGGTGACTGGTGCGCGGATGGTCAGGAAGTCACTGTGTGGGTGGATGCTAGCTTCCTGGCCACCGGGGTGGCTATTGAATATGACGGAGCCATCATTGAAGACGCAAGTTGGCTACGACCGGTGCATGCAGATAAGCACATCAACCTGGCGGAGCTTTACGCAGTGTTGAGGGGCATTAATCTGGCGCTGCACTGGAAGGCGAGTGTGATTCACCTGCGGACAGACTCGGCCTGCGTGCACCAGTGGATTTCTGACACCCTGTCCGGGAAAGCAAGGGTGCGGACTAAGGCGGCATCGGAGATGTTAATAAGACGGCGACTGAGTACGCTCCAAGAATTAGCGGCGGAGTATAGACTGACAATTGACGTGGCACTCGTCAAATCCCAGGTGAACCGAGCCGATCCGCTCACTAGAGTGCCCCAACGATGGCTGGATGCACTTCGGAAAGAAGCGGAACCCATCGAGCCAATATGTGCTGCATCTATGGGTGAGCTGGATCCCACTCGCATTCAGACCATTCACCGATGTTGTGGGCACCCTGGCATAAAGCGCACACTCTACTTCGTGAAACTGGTGAGTCCTGAGGTCTCTAAGGCAGCTGTTCAGGAGGTAGTTAGAGAATGCGAAGAGTGTCAGTCCACAGATCCAGCCCCGGTGAGTTGGAAGTCTGCCTAGACTGGACGTATGCGAGAACTGGAGGAGGGTTGGAATGGACGTGACTCACCTTGGAGGTCGTCATTACCTAACCTTAATCGACTGCAGTCCCAGTCGGTTTGCTGTTTGGAGGCCGTTATCATGCCAAGATGCTGCCAGCATTGTTCGGCAGTTGGAGACCGTATTTTGCAAGAGGGGGGCGCCTGTTGAGCTCCTCACAGATAACGCCACGACCTTTAGCGGAGAGATGTTCTCTAGATTCGCCGAGCGCTGGGGCGTTTGGATGAGATTCCGATGCGCATACGTACCGGCTGGCAACAGGATTGTGGAGAGATCTCACCGCACAATAAAGCGCATTGCTGCAAGAACATGGTGCTCGGTGATGGAGGCTGTTTACTGGTACAATGTGACTCCCAAAGACGATGCGTCAGTGTCAACTGCACCAGCAAACATAATATACTCATATACAGCCTGTATAAGAAGTGTTGATGTCACGTTACCACCGGAGGATGCCGGACCCAGCAGTTACAAGGTAGGGGATAGTGTTTGGGTGAAAATACCTCATGGGCGATGTACAACCCAGTTCGGAAAGGGGACAATTACGGGTGTTTACAGCCCCCATTCGGTCCTTGTTGACGGGACACCTCGCCATGTAAAGGATGTTCGTCCAGTGTGAGGAGCAGACGCCACTTATTGCAGCAGCGCTTCTTCTGAAGACAAAGCGCTGATAATGTATTTACCACGGGAGGATCCCGCAGCATCTGAAAGCGACCACAGCGACCGTGGTCAACGTGGGCCCGGAGACACATCCGAGGATGACGACGTTGCCGAGAGCATTCCGCTCAGACGAAGTAGCAGACTCAAAAGACCTGCTTCGCGCTGTACATTGTGTGATTCCCAAATCAGGGAGGAGTGTGAAGGTAACGTAACTAGGCATTCGAAGTGCGCACGAACATGTCTGGCTTGTAGAGCGGAAACCGATATGGCTGCCTCGAGCGTATTTGACAAGGGGAGATCTCGAACCAACGAGAGGTAATTTGCACGTATGCAAATTCTTACGAGATCTCATGAACATACAAACACGCACAGTAACGGCTGAACGGGGCGGATTTGTTCTGAGTGCGTTGCCCGACGAACGTGTTACAACTCAAGGAAGGAAGGAAGGCGAGAACCAGAAGGAGAGAGAGAAAGACGGCAGGAAGGAGAACGAGGGAGAAAGCGAGAAAGAAGGAACAGCTAACGAGAGAGAGGGAGAGAGCACTCGACTCAATACGCCCTGAAACTAACAACAGTGTCCTCTCTTGAATTAATACTAGAATCAGTTTCTTGTTGCCTTTTACGCCCGCTCTTGACAACAAGAAAATGATGCCCAACATATTAACCTAGCCGAACTGGACACCGTGTTAAAGAGCATCAATTTAGCTCTCCAATGGCAATGCAAGGTGCTGCATGTGAAAACAGACTATGTGCGTGCACCATTGGGTATTGGACACTAACTGGGAGAACGCGAGTGCATACCAAAGCAGCAACTGAAATGCTTATCAGAAGGAGGATGTACACTCTAAAAAAGCTTGTGGAGGAGTATGAGATGACTGTGGACGTAGTATTGGTTCTGTCAAATAAGAACATGGCTGACCGACTGACGAGGGTGCCTCAGAGGTGGTTCACTGCTATGAAGATGGAGAATGGACCCAAGCCATTGATCGGTGCTATTCACGTGGATGAGTTGAATGCAGACCAAATCATGGCCATCCACAGAAGCAGTGGACACCCGGGTATGCGGTGTACCACTTACTTTATAAGGAGAATTTGCCCTGTGACACCAAGAGCAGCTGTCAAGATGGCCATAAGAACGTGTGAGGGATGCCAGTCCATAGACCCAGCACCAGTCCACTGGGAAAAAGGAAAACTGGAGGTAGACGATAACTGTCAGAGGATAGGAATGGACATCATGCACTATGGTGCCCACCATTTTCTAACGCTCACAGACTGTGGCCTGTCATGTTTCTCAATTTGGAGGCAATTGGCAAGACAAGACTCTGCAAGTGTGATTCGCCAGCTGGAGACCCTGTATTTTGAACGCGGCCCACCACACAAACTCCTTAAAGATAATCACACAGCCTTCTGCAGCAGGGAGTTCAGGGCTTTTTCAAATGATTGGGGAGATAACCTGCGGTTTCGATGTGCATACGTCCCAGCCGGGAATGGAATAGCAGAGCAATGTCACCTCACGATGAAGTGTATTGCAGCCAGAATGCACTGTCCAATCCAAGAGGCTGTCTACTGGCACAATGTCACACCCAGAGACAGCGTGTCACCTCCCACCGCACCTGCCAACGAGATCAATTGTTATGAGGTGAGGATAAAAGGGGTTGACGCCTTGATAACATTTTCAGATCCTGGACGCAGCTATTACCAGGCCGGGAATCGTGTGTGGTTCAAGACGGCGCTGAATCGCTGTACTACAAAATTCGGTAAAGGTCAGGTGACCGAAGTGATTAGTCCACAATCTGTCTTGGTGGACGGAGTACCCCGCCATGTAAAGGGTCTGCACTTGCGACACAGTGTGATATCATTGGAGGAAGACTTTGAGGGGTTCACCTTCTGAGAGCGAGGCAGAAAGCCTACTGTGTGACACTGAAGATACAGAATCTGACAATTCACCTGAGGAAGGAGCCATGGTGGAACCCTGCTCCTGTGCCTTTGCATAGAAGTACTCAGCGAAAGCAGTCACCACCAGACTGCCATATTTGTGATCATGAGATTAGGGGGGGTAGTGTAGCAAGTGAAGAATCTTACCTCCTGGATCAAAGCACGTAAGACTATGTCTTGCGTGTCAAGCACTAGAAAATATGTCCACTTCTGGAGGCTGAAGTAATAGTGGGCTGACCTCATCTCTCGCGAGAAGAAATCTATCACACATGTAAATTTCAATAGGCCAGAACTTGCATAAAAGAGCATGCCAGCAGGAGGAGCAGGTTGTTGTTGTTCCTTGTGGACTACTTTTTTGATTGACAGAATGAATAAGTTGAACAGAGGTGTCTTAGGACTGGGCTACTGCTCTTGTTCTACAACAATCCTCATGACTATTTTGGCCATGCAGGCCATGATATGTTGTTAGACCCTGAATTCGTCTTAGTTGATCTTGAGACAAAGGGTTGAAGCTGTCTACTTCTTGAGTAGTTTCTTTGTAAACCATTTCCCCATCAATTTCAACCATATAATCATATGGTGAGACTCTTGGGGTTATTAGTTCAGCTAGCAAATCTGCCTCATCTTGAACATGCACATCAGTTACATATGTGGTCATCTTTTCTTCTCCTTCTTGTAAGCAATTATTTTCTGCTAAGCCAACCAGCCTTTGATTGTGGTTCTTCAGAGTCACTCCTGATTTTTCCAGTACATTTATTTCAAAATCAACATCAATCTTGCTCACAGCTCTTTGAAATTCTAGCAGTTGAATTTTCCAGTCCCTTACCAAATTCACATTGCCAACAACAAGATCACCAGTCCAATCTTCAATGTTTGAATAGTCAAGTGCAAGACATCTGGATATTCGTCCTATCATAACCCATTAAGGATGCTAGATTAGAATATTGTCACATTTGCAAATGGCATTAGACATTAAGTGACAATCACCAAAAAATCATTGAACTGTATATGTTCCATTAAGGACAAGATATAAACAAGAATCAAAGTAATTTATTTGAAGTTTGGCTATGCAAAACACTGAATCTATAAATGTAGATTTTATATTATGGTATGATTAAGATGGAAGAATATTAGTGTTTGAATGTTTAAATAAAAATAACAGTGAATATGCAGCTTTTGAAATCATTTGAATTTGTTTAGAAAGAGATAATTCTACATATGAACAGAAACAAAAAAGTCCTTCATACACTGCAGCAAGAAGCTTTAATTTGTTTTTGATTTGATAAAGTTTGTATGAGATGAGATTTATTTTGTCTTGTAATTGCATCCACAAATTTCAATAAACATGCAGTAGCAGTGGGGACATTTTTTTCATCCTTTGGATAAATGATTTTCTCTACATCATGAGAACCAATAGTTGAAAGCTGAAGTAGTTTCTTTATGTCTGCTTTTAGCAATGTTACCCACTGAATTTTCATAGTACTTTAGTCCAACATCTTTTTACTAAATGTTTAACATCAAAATTTGATGTTTCATTGAATTCACCTGCCATTAAATCCACCAATGGTAATATACCATTTATTTCTTCTAAAGGAGATTCCAAATTCAATAGAAAATACATCAGAAAGTTGATTGCTTGTTTTCTTGTCCCATCAACATCAGTACAAAAGTTGAGGGGTAGAGCTCCATTTTTCTCCATCAAACCTTGAGAAATTTCCCCATATAACCATGCTAGAGAAGTCTTTCTTTGTGCAAGAAGGCCAGATGAGGATTATGTTAAAAGGATCTGGATGTGTCAGGGATGCCACTCCAGCAACCAAACACTCTTTTAGCTTCTGATGATGTCCATATACTAACTTCTGTTGGATCAAGTCAGCATCTTCAAATGAATTAAAATTTTTGCGAACCTTATTACAATGTTGGTAACATAACCCAACAGGTTCATTGATTCTTGGGTGATATCTGATTTTTCTATTAACATGTTCATCACATTTAAAAGGAATAGAAATCTTTTTATTTTGAAGAGAAAAGTCTTTGTGAATATTCACTTTGAAGTATTCAGTCACAGACATGTAAACTGAGCTCTTGATGGAAGGACACTCATTCATTCAGTTAGCAACTGATGTACTAGGGAAACATTTTGCCTGATGCAATATGTCCAGTAATGAAGGTCTACTAAACTTTAGAACTAAAAATGCCAGATCTTTTTTATCAGCATTGCATCTTGCTCTGTAGAACCCATTGATGGCTGGTGTACATTTGTCTAAAATGTATTCAACACTTCTCTTATTCCCTAATGCAAGTTTAACTAATGAATGAAATCTTGAAATGTCATTATTAGTAACACTTATTAGAAATTGCTTATGGAAAGAAAGGGCTTTACCCATTTTCATTATTCTTTTTTTTTTCTTTCTTTATTTTTTGCAAAAGTTTTCAATGGCTAATAACTTGTTTTCTTTTTCAAGTTCTCAATTTTAGTGCACAACTAATGTTGTGTCAGGTACTTGTTATTAATACATAATGAGCTAACATCCTTAATTGCTGCTCGTTCCTCAATATTTTTTATTGAAGTGGAATATTGTAAGTCGGCACATTTTTTTTTGTTACATGAGACTTGCCATCAAAAACTATAAAATTACCCTCAGCACATTTGTAGTGATGCAGGGCAGTATTTTGTACAACAAACTCTGAAGTTGCTAACAATTGTAAAGGAAAATTTAAAAAGAAAACCTTGTATATTAGGTGAACAAAATTGCAGCTGATCAATCATATCAACTCAGTTTTTTCAGAAAAAAGAAAACATCTTAATCTACTTGATTCTACCTCTTATCAATCCAAAATAAAATCTATTTCTGACCCAAAAACTTTGGTCTGTTGCTGCATCAAATATCTATGCAGTTAAACAATGCCTCTTTTACAGCTCATTACATTCAGGTATCTTTTTAGTTGACATCCCTGTAATGATCACACTGGTTGGTTTAGCCAAATTTAGTGCATTTATTTTACTATTAAAATACAAATTTATAATGAAAACATTCTCTTTCAAAACTTTCATAATTTCATAAGACTTTTACAATCCACCAAAGAATATGGCCTAGTCATCTGGGGCTGCAGAATACACCAACTGCAACTCTGCAGAGGGGTAAGACTCCCCTAATGATTGCCCTGGATATGACACTAAACATCTGATGGCGAGGTTCCAGTAATGTTGGAGTATCAGGGAATGCAGAGTACTTTTTTATGGCCTGAAGTGGTAGCACTTAATAGGGTCCTATCTATTGGTCAAATAGAACTAAACTGTGTGCTTAAGCTAAACTGAATTGTTTAAAAGATTTGTTTATATGTGTAAAAATGGATTTGGCATAAAACCAAACCAAGAATATTTTAAGAGTAAGTTTCAGCTAAAGAAATTGTTTATTCTTATTTATTCTTTACTTTCAATTAACATTTGCTATGATTTGGGAGGTGGCAGGAGCTGGTGAATCCATATGTTCTCATTTTTTGGAAATAAAAAATCTCTCCAGACCTCATCTCTAACCTGACAAAACAATAACATCCTCACTCCACATTGACCAGCTCCAACCACCCATTGCCAAAATTCAACATTTGTTGACTAAAAATAAATTTTTACTTTTCAGTACTTCCAAAATATGTCAAAAAACTTTCTTTCTTGAATGACAATTTATTTTTATGTGATTCTTATGTTAGTATTATTTATGTGCAGTTACTTTTTCATCTTTTATTTTCACTCAAAATTTTCTATTTGAAATTCAGTTACAAAAAGTAAAAAATTTTAAAAGGCCAATATTTTACATGGTATAAATCAAATATTTTATCTAATAATGTTTTAAATTTAATTCACAAAAAAAAAAAAAATTGCCTAACCATAAAATTGATTGTCTAGATAAATATTTTAATAATTTTATTTGAACATTTTAAAAAATGCATATCATCATTGGTGCCCAGCCTGGAACACTCAGTAATTATGAAATAAAAAAAAGTTGATTAAAGATTGATTTTAGGGCCTTCTGGAAAGTTTTGGTGTCAGCATGCATGTAAATTACCACATTGTGCGATTGACCCGAATGTGGCATTTTCGCATGATTATGTAAGACCTGCCTAAATGCACCGGAGTCTAAGAGCATTTTGAGTCTTGGCGACACACGGCAAGAGACGAGCTTGGTGTAGGACTGCTGGAGAAGATTGTTGAGGAAGAAAAAGGAATATTTTCAGCGTAGAAACTCACGTGTCCACCTTCTACTAAAAAATTGATTCCATGTGTTCTTTTCTTTCTGTTGCTGAGGAGGCATACTATGCACCCCCTCTTCTTTCAAGCTATTTCGGTGATATCACCATGGCGAAGATATACATAAGCAGCGATATCATAAAGCCATTTTCCGGCGAGGGTGACATGGTGGCATGGCTGAAGAAAGTGAGATTTGTGGCGAAACTTCAGCAGTCTGCTACCATTGTATATGGAAGGTGATGCACTGGCCCTCTATATGGAAATGGAGGAGGACAACCAAAAGCAGATAGAGCAGATCGAGGCTCATCTGAAAGAGCCGTTCACCAACGATGCATTCGCAGTGTACAGGAAAGTGACCATGATCAAGTGGGCTGGCGAATGTGTGGACGTCTAAGCCAAGAAAAACAGGCAGTTGATTGGATTGTCCAGGATCAAGGAAGATGGGCTAGAGAGGCTCACGAAACTGGCTTTCATCTCAGGGCTTTGACACAATCTCAGTCGGACTTCAACAGGCGCCAAACATCGAAGCCCTGACCATGGGGCATCAGATATCAAGAGCGAGAGTGTTGACGACGACTGAGGAGCAAAACCAGGATGTAGTAGCAGCCACGTGCTCACCCCATAGTAGTGCCAGGAGCAGCCCTAGCACCAATGTGACCTGTTATAGGTGTAACGTTAAAGGTCACCTCGCAAATGACTGCCGAAAACTCGAAACAGTGCTACTGATGTGGTGAACATGGACACTGGGCCCGGAACTAGGCTTTCTCCCCCACCAAGATGTGAATGTGGCGCTCCCGGTGGCAGGCATCTATGTTGATGTGACGCGGTGTTTGGCACTGATTGATGCAGGTTGTTCGCGGACAGTTGTAGATGCAAATTGATGCTGATCTTGGAGGAAAGCAGGTGTGGACGTCGAGACAATTGGAGGAACATCCTGTGCTTGTTGCGGTGTCAGCGTAGTCTCCATATCCACAGATGAAGGCAATTCTGCCAAGATCGATGTGCTGGTGGCGCGTGGCAAACCACTGGGATTTGATTTGTTGTTAGGAATCGACGCGATAAAAGCATTGGGAGGTATCATTGCTGGGCCAACAGGATCAGTACAGCTCAGAGACAAGAGAACTACTAGGTGTGCAACCATTTCCATCAATGAACCTGACTTCACTGCCACTTTTGACTATCATAACCAAACGTAAACTGTGTCATGTAAGTGGTCTGAAGATCATGCACCTGAAAGACTGCACAACGAAGTGTCAGAATATCCAGTAGTGGCAGAAATCCGAAATGAATATACGCAAGAGCTCATGCCATACCCAGAAGGGCTAATTCCACTGATGACCATACTGCAGCAGAACAAAACTGAAGTGCGCTCCGTGATAGCCTACCGGGAGCTCAATCATTGCATTGACATGTTCACGGCCAGTGCAGATGTCTGCGTAGCTAAACTGCGCGAATGGTGACAGAAAGGTGCTAATGTATCACTGCTGGATCTCAGGAGAGCGTACCTCCAAGTACATGTCCATGAGACAATGTGGCCATATCTGACTGTAAAGATCGATGGGAAAAGATACTGTCTGACCTGTTTGGGGTTCGGCTAATATGTGGCTCCCCTTATCATGAAGGCCATCGTAAGCGCAGTGCTGTCACAGGAAGAAGCCGTGGACTGCGCAGCATCTGCTTATATTGACAACATTTATGTCAATGAAGATGTAGTGCCCGCGACCTGTGTAAGAGAACATTTAGCGCAGTTTGGGTTGAAGTGCAAGTTTCCGGAGTCATTGGAGGACGACGCACAGGTGCTAGGATTGGCGGTTGGGATGGAACATGGTGAATTGCGGTGGAAGTGAGGAAGCATATTTCCAGAGGTTCCCAGTGTCGTTACGCGACGAACAGTATTCTTTTTGTGTGGGCGGCTTTTTGGGCACCTTCAGTGTGCATGTGGCTTCGTGTGGCTTATGGAATACTCAAAAGGTCAGCAAGTTTGGTCACAAAGGGCTGGGATGGTGAAGCAAGAGACACCGTACTGCAGTGTATGATGTTTGAGACCATAGAATCTGTGCAGCAGGATGATCCAGTCCATGGGGATTGGTGTGTGGACAGCAAGGAGCTGAATGTATGTGTCGATGCCAGTTCCCTAGCAGTCAGAGTAGCCTTGGAGTGGTGCGAGACGGTGTTGGAGGATGCTTGTTGGCTGTGACTTGATGCCGGCGCCCAACAAATCAACTTAGCCGAACTAGACGCCGTATTGAAAAGCATCAATTTGGCACTCCAGTTGCAGAGCAAGTAAAGACAGATTCTGTGTGTGTGTACTACTGGATATCGGACACACTGAATGGAAAAGCCCGTGTCCACACCAAGGCAGCAAGCAAGTTGCTCATCAGGAGGTGATTGAGCATGCTCAAGGCACTTGTGAAGGAGTATGCGCTGACTGTGGATCTGATGTTGGTTCCGTCGATATGCAACATTGCCAACTGACTGACACAAGTACCACAGCAGTAGTTTGAGGTGATGAAAAAGGAAAACAAACCCAAACTGCTGATCAGCGCAGCCCACATAGATGAACTAGATGCGAGTTAAATCATAACTATCCACAGAGGTAGTGGACACCCGGGAGTGCGACACACAACCTATTTTGTCAGGAGAATTTGCCCAACAATAGCGAAAGCAGCTGTTAAGTCAGCCATACGGATGTACGAGGAATGCCAGTCCATAGACCCAACGCTGATCCAGTGGGAAAAGGGAAAACTGGAAGGGAATAGGAACTGGCAGAATAGGAACTGGACATCACACATTACAGTACCCACCATTTCCTAACACTCACGGACTGTGGCCCACCATGTTTATCCATTTGGAAGCAATTGGCGAAGCAAGACTTGGCAAGTGTGATTCATCAGCTGGAGGCGGTGTTCTTTGAGCGTGACCCACTGCACAAAATCCTTATGGACAATGACACAGCCTTCTGTAGCAAAGAGTTCCAAGCTTTCACACATGAATGGGAAATTCACCTACGATTTCGTTGCACGTACGCCCCAGCCGGGAATGGCATAGCGGACCGATGTCACCACACAGTGAAGTGAATTGCAGCCAGGATGCACTGTCTGATACAACCCCCCCCAGAGTCAATGTACCACGAAGTTCAGCAAGGATGCGGTGACCAAAATAATTAGCCCTCAGTCGATTTTGGTGGATGGGATACCCTGCCACATAAAGGATTTGCGCCCTCACCATTGTGTCATCACACCGGAGGAAGACTCTGACAGCACAACATCCTCTGAAAGAAGGGCAGTGAGTCTGCTGCAGGACGACGGAGAAGATTCTGAGCCAGACAGTGCACCCACTGAAGAAGCAGAAGCAGGACCCCCCCTTTACATAGTACCAGATGAAAGCGCCTGCTGCCAGGCTGCTATCTTTGTGATCTTGAGATCAGGAGGGAAGTGTAGTGAGGGAAGTATAGCAAGAGAAATCACGCACACAGCAGCTCAAAGCATGCATGAATATGTCTAGCGTGTAAAATGAGATCAGGGAGAGAGAAACAGGTGATTGGGAAGATCGAACTCACATCCTCTAGATCGTGAATCGTGTTTGATGTCAGCGTGCATGTAAATTACCACATTGTGTGATTGACCGGATGTGGCATTTTGGCATTATTATATAAGTCCTGCCTAAATGCACCGGAGTCTGAGAGTGTTTTGAGTCTTGGTGACGCACGACAAGTGACGAGCTTGGGTGTAGGACTGCTGGAGAAGATTGTTGAGGAAGAAAAGAGGAGGTTTAGCTATATAAATGGGGATTTATCAGGGCCTCGATCTTTTGGATTATTCAAAAATAGCCCCCATAAATCCCTAAAGTAGATTTTTAATCAAATACTTCGTCAAAATTAGCAAATTTTCTGTGACAGAATTTTTCTGAATTCCATCTTTTTTCTATTAGCTTTTAACTCAAGACAACACATATAGTCATTTCAGAATTTAATAAAGATGGATGACCCTGACCCATCCCATTTAACTGTGGCATGGAAATAAATGTAATTATGCAGTTCAAAATAATAATTAATTTCAAATTAGAATAATTATTATTTAGTATGTTTATTATCTAAGACTAATGTGACACTGCATAAATAATTATCTCAAGACGAGAGTCCATTTTATTCGCATGTGACATCGCAGGCAGTCTGGCACTTGACCCTCTGCAAAATAAGTCCTAGTCAAGACTCCTATTTCAGGCATATGGTAAACTGGCAAATAATGTGGGGGTTAATTTGGGGCTAGACTGATCTCCGATGCTGGTAAGAGGGTTTCCGACTAACTTTCACGTACCCCACCAAGTCCTTCATTTTCCTACCCCCTCAGATAGCAGAAAAAAACGGACTTCAAGGTTAGAAAATATTAACTGTAGTCAAATTCTCAAAGTCCCTTGTAATGTTTTAAGGTGAATCAGACGTTTAGTGAGAATTAAAGACGGCGATACGAGGCTGAAACAAATATGTGCAACAGAAGACGAATTGATAGAGGAAATAACAGAACCAAAGGATTTCAACACAAGGGTGCATTTAAAATATAACAAAATTTTAATAGGTGACAACCAAACAAATAATGATAATATTTAAGAAACAGTTCCTTTTCCTTTTCTCTTTTCTTTTTAAAATACCAGCTATACTAAACCAACAGGAAGCATCAATCATAAATGTCTCTCAATAGTCCTTTTCTTCTTTCTCCTTTTTTTTTTCTTTCTTTCTATTTTCTTTCTTTTGCTTGAGAAAATATCTAAGTCGCTGGACTGAAGCATGTAACAAAGTTCATTCACTAATTTTCTAATCATGAAACAGAATCTTTTCAGTTTCTTTCTTTCTTTTTTTTTGAATACATATAATTTCCCAATATTTAGGAAGGGTAGAAGGAAAACAGTTTAAGTTGTACTTATCTTTGACAAAGCTTAATATTCAGGTTCCTTTCTGTCTTTTTACGAGCAAGGGACCTCCCGGAGTTTGGCTGAATGTTAGCATGACATCTGTCCAGAATTAAAGATTCTTTTTGCAGGCGAGGGACCTCCCAGAGTTTGGCTGTTAACTGGCGTCTTTATCCGCCGACATCTGTCCTCAAACTCAAGATTCTTTCCAAATTGCACTAACAAAAAAATGGCATTTTGGTGCTAAGGATCTATGGACCAATCATTTGACTTTTTCTTTCTCCCACTAATGAATCCAGTCATGATACCTGAGTGACCTGGATTCTTTTCTTTGTTCAACAGGCTGCAGGTCATAGAGTGCGAGGAATTGAATTTCGTTCATATCTCCTTTTAATGGTCAGTCTTTAGTGCCTGTTGATTCAGACACAGAAGGGTAGGAGTATCAACCTCCCCTTCCCTCTCTCTGTAGTATACCATGTCACACTAAGAACTACCTAAAACTACAAGAGATAAATTACAAAAATATGACAGGGTACTAAATTGGTTAACTCATTTTAGGAATATCCTCCCCCCCTTAGATGTACCAGGTACATTTTTCCCCTTAAGGGACCTATCCCATTTTTCAGCATATATGTCCATCAACTGAACTTTGCTCCCCCATTTTGTCGCCACTTCCTCAATTTTTGCACATAAACATCTGCATAAGCTGTGTGAGCACCAATGTATCGATTGAGCTCCTGATAATCCATTACTGGGCTGACTCTTTGTTTTCTTGCAGCACTGCATCAATGAACTTTAACTTGATTGCTAACAATGCCTTTCATCAAAAAAATGTTCGTTTCTGGGAGGGGGTCAATAATACTAGTTTGCCTTTTTATGGGCAGAGTATCTTAACTCCCAACTTTGCTTCTCGTTCATCCAGTCCGTTCTTTCTCTCTTCTCTCCAATTAATCGCTTACTCACTGTTGTTCCTCTCATGTTTGTGTCCAAGCCTACTTTTTTGCAACAAAAATTTGCATATGATGTCAGCCTAGTCTCTACATATTCCGCTCACTGATATTCTACATTTTCTCGATTTTCACTGGTATCAAATTTAAGGTAAGTCTTCTTTCTTTGTTCTACACGCCAAACAAAGTCTTACCCTCTTTCTGCTGGAATCTCCATTTAGCTCTTGTTCACTGTCACATCCCCTCCTGGTCTCATGATCACAAAGGTAACAATGCGGATGTGGTCTTTTGCTTCGGGTGCTTCTCCGAAGGGGAATTGGCTGAACCTCTTCCTCCAAATGATCGGTTGGTGGATTCTCAGGTGAGGCGCCCATATCAGGAGTTGCAAGCTCAATTAATAACTCACTTTCAGATAATTCTTGCTTGCTATCACTCGCTGATAGGGTTGTTTCTAGTGCAGGGTGGAGATCCTTCACATGATGCCGGGTTCCATTGACTGATATGGACTGCTGACTGATGACATCAGTGACTAATCTCTTTTTGAATTTGGAGGTGCACCAGCTATCAGGAGGTTTTACCCAGACAGGATCTCCTATTCTGTATGGGCCGAGGACTTTTCTTCAACTGGACTGCATATGGCATCAATTTCTTTTATTCGAACTCTGTAGTGGTGGATCTTGTTGACCGGTGCACTTGCAATGGATGCATCATCCTTTGGTGTTGTATTATACCTATACATGGCCTCAGCGACTGTACACTACTTTCTGGCAGTGATTTTCTTGACACTTGTGGCACCTCTCCACTATGCCATTGCCACTTGGTACATGTGCGCATTGCAGTCTGAGCTGGATTCCTCATTTGTCCAGGAAACACTCGAATTGTTTACAGTGGAAAGCAGTATCATTATCTGTAAGTATCTCCTTTGGTGGCCCTCCTTCATAGAACACTGACTCCAGTTGGCGGATGACACTTGTAGAGTCTTGGTGTAGCAATGGATGCCAGAGTGTGAATCTGGAGGGTCCACAGTCAATGAGCGTGAGGAAATGTTGGCTGCCATAATGGGTTATATCCATGGCCAGTCTACTCCAAGTACTACCTACTTCTAGTTTTCCTTTTCGTCATTTGACCGATGTGGGATCTATTGACTGGCACGTCTGACATCTCTTGACTATGGCCCTTATGGCACTTGTGGACACTGATGGATTGGTCAACTGCACAAAATAGCATGTCTTCGTACACCAGGGTTCCCGCTGAGATGGTATATCTTTGCTATTTTGTCTGGTTCTTCCATGGAGGCTGTGCATACCAGCTGTGCAAGCTCATCACCTTTTTTCATAGATTTGTACCATTTTTGTGGTACTCAAATCAACCCATCGGAAAAGTTACAGTTCGATGTCACCAGGGTCACATCCATGCACAGTTCATATTCAGCAGCCAGTTTCTTGATGGTGCTCAGCCTTCTTATGAGCATCTCGCTGGTTGCTTTAGTTCGCACTCTTGCTTTGCTGGGTGTCCGACACCCAGTGGTACACGCATAAGGAGTCGGTCTGTACGTGCAATATTTTGACACCCCACTGAAGTGCCAGGTTAATGCCTTTCAGTACCGTGTCCAGTTCTGCCAGATTAATATGTATGGCATCATTCATTGTCCGCAGCCAGCATACGTCCTTGATTACAGCTCCATTCTTTTCCAATAAGACCCCAATCGGTAGGTAGCTGGCATCAACCCAGACATTCATCTCTTTTCCCTGCATGCACCAATCCCCTCTTGCAGGATCGTTTTTCTTCACCCTGGTTATGATTTCTACCACCATACCAATAAACAGGGTGTCAGCAGTCTCGTCAACCCAGCCTTTAGTGACCATACTAGCTCTGCGTTTCATAATGCCAGTCGCTATGTGAAGCCATCCCCATACTGGTAGGTATCCCACGAGTATACCACATAGTGAAAAGACACCACATCTCATTAGGGCATCAGGTACTTCTGGGAGTGTGGCTCTGCGCTTTCATCGTAAGCTCTCTTACTTTCCATGGATGTCTAAACCCAATACACGGGCACCATCTTCCAGTCATTCTGGGTCCTTACAAATCAAACCAAACTGGACCAGTTTCACTTTGGCATGTAGTGATGTGATGTCTTCATTCACATGGATATTGTCACGGTATGCAGATGTCCCTTTGTTCACTTTCTCTTCCTGAGACAGCACTGCATTAATAATTGTTTTCATTATCTGCGGTGCCACGTTTAGTCCAAAGCCCAATCTGGTGAGACAGTATCTCTTCCTGGTAAAGATCACTGGAAACAAAACATGTTTGAGATAGATTATATTATTCTTTATTGTCATTCAGAGTACACAATATATGTACCAAAGTTGCAGTTGGGAAAAAACTTGTAGGAAATCCATATGAGGTGAGGCTGCTTATTTGTTTGTCTCACCAACTGTCATGGATGGTTGTATCACTTGTTTGGATGTGTTCTCCCTCTCTACCTTAAATCTTTTCTACCAATTGGGTCAAATCAGGCTTTCTTATATAGTGCACAGGAACTGTGTAGCTTGGTTTCTGATTGGTTGGTAAATATTTTTATGATCCTTCACTTCTCTCTTGCATTCGTCCCAGAATTAAATTTTGGTCCATCCTCACGATATGACTGGTGGCTGTCAAGATGAACACTTCTATTAGTAATGTTATAAGGAGTTTTTACATTTTATGACATGCACAAGAATTTTTTCTAAATTTAATTTCTTCTTTCAAGAAGAAAATACCTGTACTTGATTGGCTTTCTGCCAAACACCTCTTCTGAAAGAATAGTTATTACTTTGAAAGTTGAACTAGTAGTTGTATAAATCTGAGTTGAAATGAAATTTTTTGCTATTGAAATATTACTTCAAAGTAACCATTAATATTTTTATCTTCATTTTATTTGAATTAAAATTTTGCTTAAAAATTAGTAGTGGGGAGTCCCCTGACATAATTGCTAAAGTGCTGGACTGTGCCCTCAAAGTAAATGAGTTCAAATTCCAGCTACACTATTATGTTCACTTTTGAATTGATACCCTTGGGAAAGGAATAACCCCTCTTACTGCCCCCTCAGTTAAATAGTATCACTACTGTTCTCCTACATGAATGGCTTTGCCATTAGATAACCCATGAATATTGGTTCCATACTTTTCTTATTGAACAGTGAAGTTTGCTTTATCATCAATCTGGTGTTACTTTCAAAGTATGCAATCCTGATTTTAGTACAGGCACAAACTTTTTCTTGCATTGTAACCATTAACTCTTTTGTTAAAGAGGATTCTAAAGTACCCACTTTTCATCATTGGTGATTATCCTTTGCAGAAATAATTTAATAGTATGTCAAATACTCACTGATAAACAGATCTTAACTCTCGTTGAACCAATTCCTTAGATTTTATATTCATAGAGTTATAATTTTTGTATGTATAAGTTCTACTGAACTGTTGTACCATTTATCATGCTGTCAGATTAGGATTTTCTTCAGTTACAGTTAGCGGAGATGTGTTGTCAATTGAAGTAAGTTATCCAGAAGTAGGATAATACTTTACAGGTATGATTTCCCAATTGAAACTAATTGCTAGCATTTCCTAACACTTCAGATTTTCCATTTACAATGCAAATATTCTTCATCACTATTGAAGCTGATAAACTCTCTCTCTGGACTCATAAAGCACAGAGTTTCTAATGGGTTTCATCTACACTATTTTTAAAGGAAAAATCAAAACAATTATCATTTACAAAGCTTAGCATACTTTTTAGTACAATGCCAGAAATATAGGATATCCAAAGAGAATTGAACTCATTTGTTATATAACAAATTGACATGAATTTTCGGTTAATTCCTAATGACCCCATGTGCTTTGACAAGCTGTCATGTTGTGATTAGTAAACAGGGGAATGGCAGTGTGTCACGGCAGTCAGGTCCAACAGGTGTGTAACTGGAAAGAGACCATGTGATATGAGAACCACACGGTCAGATTTAGGCAGAGAATTGAGAGTCGAGCCAGGGACATGCAGCCAGTCTGAGGTGTTAGGTCGTCTCTGACAATATAGCTGGCAAGGGGGTGCAAGCGTTGGCTCCCAGAAGAAGATATGGGTCAAGAAGAAGTCCCCTCTCTGAGTATATATCTCTCCATCTATTTCTCAAACTAACAACAAACTGTGGGTCCCATTTGAGAATAAAATGAGAGATATATTTTTATAAAGAAGTGTTTTGTTCGTCCATTGAATTTCGTAAATCATGTATGAGACTATACAACACATTGACAATGGTTTGCTAGCATAACTTGTTAACCATTATATCACACAAGGTACTGTAAATTTTTACTAAGCTTTGCTTACTCTACCTGTTCCTTAATGATCAGACATGAGTACCAGAATCATTAGTACTGAACTTTTATGATCTGGCAGAAACCAGTGCTTTCAGTATAACTTGCCTGTGACTCAAAAATTGGCATTTACTAAACTTAGCTTAGTTTGGCATCAGGACAGAAATATGGAGCAGAGCACTAAGTGAGTATTGAACTCCCTACCCCAATGGTCTGCCATTATAGCTCTTTCATCGTTACACTATCAGAAATTCCCTATGTACAAAGCCTGGCTTAGTTTGACACAAGACCAGAAGTGTGGGACACCCAGTGAGAATCAAACTCATTATTTCATGTGAGGAGCCCAGATCAGAACACTAAGTTATATGCAGAAGAAAACCTTATATAATCCAGCAACAGAATTTTCTTTCCATCATAATAGAATCAAAAATTTTGTGATGTTAAAATTTAATTAAAAGTGAAGAATTGCTCACCTGTGTTTTACTCCCAATCCCTTCCTCTTCTACGTACTACCAACCTAACAACATTCAAGACTTCACAACGTCAGAGTACAAGAAAAAATGAAAAGAAAAAGTCTTGATTTGTCCCACCCTATCCTTTGGACCAATCAGACTACCCATTTTTCGATTAATTTACATCATATGCCTACATATAGAGGTAACAGTGACTTGCCAAATGCATGCAGTGTCTTGCTTGTCAAGTCACTATTTGCTGAGGGCCCAGCCTGCGTACACCAGTTGGTGGATGTGGGAGAAGAGACAATCTTGCCCATAGTCTAGGTAAAGCAACCAGACTAGAGGAAAAACTCTGAATTTTGAACATTTACAAGAACGCTTTCTTCACCAGTAAGCTAAATTAAAAGAAAATAATAATTACAATTACAAATTTCCAAGTTGTTCTTCACGTCAACCAGTGTTTTGGTCTATGTGATTCCTTGTCCTTTATCTCCAGTTCCTTCATCATATGAAGTGACAATCTGATATATATTCAAAATATGTTGAAGTACTCTGTTGATCAACATGTTCAGAAATCTCATTCGCAATTTGAACAGATGCATTTACTTTCTCCTCTATAGTCATTGGTACACAGCACAGTTATTCTCCACTCATGATTGTACAGAATGTTCTGCCTGATCTGATTTAGATGATACACTGTACTAGAATATTGCTTCTTTCGGCTATCATCTTAATCGGTGGTGTCTTTCTATAATTCCATCCCAACTGATTATAGCATTTGAATGTATAAATTCTTTTTTTTTTCTTCACACACTGAATATGGTCCTTCATCTCCTTACAACCAAATTTTTTATTAGAATAATAATTTAATTAACCATGACTTTTCTATAATTGATCTATTTACTTTAACAAAAAATATTTTCAATAAACATCAGATTCTGAGATAAAGATTCCTGGTATTACAGTTCATAAAGTCTATAATTTATCTGTAACTGGTTCATGAGGCTCCTTAAACATAACTCATTTAGACAAGGACTTATTTGAATACCAAGCTAAGTGGAATGATTTTAGCTATTTAATAGTGTCTGTTAACAAGAGAATGTACATATTACTGTAAGATTATAAAACCGGATTTCTTGCTGCTCTGTTGGCTGGGCATGTAGAATACACTGGCTAACGAAGAAACTTTAACACCCACAAACAATATAAAAAAAAGAAAGTTATAATTGATAATGATATTGAAAATATTAGACCCTGATGATTTGATTGCATCTAAAAAGAATATTAGTCATATGCTTAAGTGGAAGTATTTTTGTTTTTAAATATTACTTAATAAGATCATAATCTAACTAATGTAATAAATACTTAGCAGCAGTAAATTTAGGCTATAAGATTATTCATTTAAAGTATAATAGTGTATTTTTTCCCCAAGATTTGTACGCTATCTATTTTCATTGAATAGATGATTTTATGAAAGATATAGTCACATTATCTGTTGGTTTGTAAAAGAAATGAAACAATGATCTTTAAGAAAATTATTGTTTTCCTCTGCGTTATTTATAAAGTCATGGATTCTGAACAAGCTATATGATTTTTTTTTGTGTAAATATTTATATTAGAAAATTTTTGTTAGTTTATTCGTTAGTCTTGTTAAAAATATTAAAAAACTGTCTATTTTTCAGGTGTTGAAATTGGATTAAATTATTTGCTATGGGAATTTTTTTCTGCTGCATTTTTAACAATTTTGTTAGAAATGAGTTAGTTTAAAAATCGTTGAATATTATCCTCATTGGTGTATTTTAACACCAAAGATCACATTTGTATTGTTTTTTAATGCCATATATAAATGGTATTTAAAATGATCGGATTATTTGTTTGTTTCATTTGCACATCTCTAAATATTTTAGAAATTTGAATTAGAATTTTTTTAAAACTCTTGATGTTTATCATTCAAATCTTCTACGTTCATTAAAAATATTAGTTTTAAAAAGTTTAACTCATCAATATTATTTAAAACCAACTAGAAATATTGGCTTAATTCATCCGTCCTGTTTAAATGTTATAAGAATTTTTTTAAAAATTTAATATATATAAAAAATTGAAGCAGGAATGTTTTTTTTTTTAAATCCAATTATTTTAGGAAAAAGCATTTTATTAAAAATAGATAATGTAAACAGTTAAGAAAAATAACATTTTTACCCCTATTTGTCAACTTGAATATAAAGAATGTTATTGCGTTCTACTTTTATTTTTCTTCTATGAAATTTATGAAATTTAATGGATCAATATTGTTTTGAAACATAAAGTGATTAAATGACTTGACTAAGTTACTAGAAGTAATTTCAAACAATAAAAAAATAAAAAAAAGATGAAGTATTTCCAAGTTACTTTCATCCTATAATATAGGATGAAATTAACTTGGAAATACTTTATTTTTTAAAATTTTTGTAAATGTATTTTGTAAATATTTTTGTAATCGGTGTACTACTAGTCAGATATTCAAATCATGACAAGGTTCCTTTTATTTTATCTCTTTGCTTTAGCATCATGCCAAAAAAAAAGTGACATGAACTTACAACTAATAAAGTCTAAGGGAAACATTGACAAAACTTATAAATATGGTATATACCTTACAATGCTGATTTATAAGTCTAATAAGACTCTCCATAAGAAACCATCTGTAAAGAATAGCTATAGCGATAGAAACATAAAAAATATTGAATATTGATTTTCTCAATAACTGGTTCTTCGATTGTTTTAGAAGTCTAGTTGAAGTGGAATCAACCTATTGGAGGGTAGTCAAATTATTTAACACGCAAAATAAACTGATGGATGTTCATCAATCAGACATAAGCAAAATACTGCTCTCCTTTTTCCACCTCAATTTTAGTTTCTTATATGCTCATTAAATCTTGCCACTTCACGTGGGCTTATCACATTCTCCTCCATAAAATAAGTCACACCTCTTGCGTCCTTTTCTTCTTCTGGTTTCCGTGTGCCGGTAGCAGAGAGAGCACACCTTCTGTTTCTTCGAGGTAAGATTGTTCATGGCATTACTACTACACCCCCCACCACCGATCCTATGATCACACATGAAACATTCAGTAGGTAGTCTTTTGCATCATGTGCTTCTTCGTGGTAGTATAGTCACTTGGTCTTCATTAGAAGTGTTATTGGAAGAGGCATCACCTGCATTTGTGCTGGGTGCCTGTTCACACAGTCTCTTTCTCATGGTTACAAATCTTTCGCTTGCATCCTCTGAAACCATGTCAGAACAGACCACTGGCTGGCCTGGTCTGGTCTCACTATGGGTCACAGATCTTTCACATGGCGTGGCATTCCGTCGGCCATTATGTTCTGTACACTGGTAATTCCGGTCACACGTCCCACTTGATATTTTGTGGTACATCGTCCATGTGGAGTCTTTACCCACACTCGGTCATCTGGTTTGAAAACGGCCTGCTGTTGATTATGTGTCGGCGCCGGTGTTCCATTGATTCCTTTCAGCCATATGCGGTACCAATAGATCATATTGGTTGATGCTGTAGCAGAGGATACGTCATCCTTTGGCATGACGTTGTACCAGAATACTGCTTCTGGTATAGTACACTGTTTTCGGGTGGTGATCCTCTTTACAGTTCTGTTACATAGCTTAATGATACCGTCACCAGAGGGGACGTATGCACAGCGGAATTGAAGTTGGACTCTCCACTCATTTAGAAAGATTTTAAGCAGGCTGCTCCGAAAGACAGTGTCATTATCTGTCAGAATCTCTGTTGGTGGACCCCACTCATAGAAGAGCGCCTTCTGCTGGTTGATTACACTTGTCGCATCTTGTCAAGGAAGACGTCACCAGATGGCAAACCGAGTGGGGCTGCAGTCGATCACCGTCAAAAAATGGGATCCGTTATAATGGGTAATATCCATCGCTACTCGGTGCCATTTTTGTTTAACAGTCAAAGCCCTTTTGACCAGTGCATGGGTGCTGGATCGATCGACTGACACTCTTCACATTCTCTGACGATGGTTTTCACTGCGGCCTTAGAGACTCCAGGGGCCATCTGTTTGACAAAATGAAGTGTCTGCCGCACACCAGGTTGACCGTTTTGTCGGTGAACAATCTTGATCTGGTCAAGCCCAACTGAGCTCATGGACGCAATGCAGGCAGGTTGCACAGGTCCAGTGTTCCTTTTAATTGCATCAAGCCACGTCTGAGGTACTCTAGTCAATCGATCTGCCTTATTTTGGCTAGATTTGACCAAGGACACATTCATCGACAGCGTGTATTCTTTCACCAGTTTTATTTTGGTGTCAAGCCACCGTCGAATGAGCATCTTGCTTGCGGCTTTGGTTCGTACCCTGGCTTTGCCAGTAAGGGTGTCCGAGATCCATTTATGGACACAAGAAGAATCAGTGAACAAATGCAAGGTGGTCATCTTCCGGAGGATTGCCAAGTTTATTCCTTTAATAATGGCATCGAGTTCTGCAAGGTACTATTTACCAACCCCTCCGCTCGGGCAGGATATGACACAAGGTCAATTTTTAAGCGGAGTTTAACAGGTTTGAATTCAGAGTTTTCCTTCTCCTAGACTAGTTGCCTCACCAAGGCTGAAGAACCTAGTCCGTCCTACTATTTACCCATAGCTGGAGGGAGAATAAGGGGGTTCATACCTTTCCCAAGGGTATTTGCCCGAAAGTGAACGTAATAGCGCGACTGGAGTACGAACTCGCGTACTACGATTCCGCAGTTCATCGCTTTAACCATTACACCACGAGGACACCCTCGAGTTCTGCAAGGTTAATATGTTGGGAGTCATTTGCTGGTTGTAACCAACAAGCATCCTCTGCTACAGACTATCATATACAAGCGACACGCCAGTAGCGTGAGAGCTTGCGTCAGCTCACCATCTGCCCTGCACCGGGTCTTCCTTGCGCACTCTAGTGAGAACCTCTTTCATCATGGTGTTGAGAGGGGCGTCATCAATTTTGTCATCCCATCCAGTGGTGACATCAGATGCTCTCTGCTTGATGAACGCCACAGCTTCATGAAGCCAACCACCCACGGGAAGGTGCCCAACCAATTTGCCGCATAGTGAAAATATGTTTTGAGGCATGTCTGAGATTTTGTTCCCTCTTCTCCAATAAAGAGAGTTATCCTCTCCCCAGAGCTGTAACCCAAGCATTCGTGCACCATCCTGTAGCCTCTCCGGCTCTTTGCTGAGGAGGCCGAAGCTGCAGAGATGCTCCTTGACACGTGTCGCAGGCACAATGCTCTCGCATCAACAATTGCTCTAGCATCAACAATTGTCTGCGTGATGGAAGGTGCCACATTGAGATCAAACCCCATGCGGGTCAGGCAATACCCTCGTCCCTTAAAAACAGTACAGTGTGATAGGACCATAGTGATTGGTGCATGCATACTTGAAGGTATGCCTTGCGAAGGTCTAACATGGATACATTTGATCCTGCTCACCGCCATTCTCTCAACTTTTTTGTGCAGCACAAAAAAGTTGAGAGAATGGCGGTGAGCAGGCTCAAATGTATCCATGTTCAGAACCCATTCGAAACCGGCCTTACCTTTAAGTCTGCGATGACAGTCACTAATGGTCCCCTTCAGCCCAGTACTGTTTTTAAGGGACGAGGGTATTGCCTGACCGCATGGGTTAGATCTCATTTTAGCTCTTCATCATATTCCGCACAAGCTCTTGCAGGGATGGTGTGTAACTTTTCTGGTGGCTGATCACCGGACCACTTCCATGATACTGTCCAGGATTTGGTGCGTTGGTCGTACTCTGCGCGAAAGTCAGGCTGTTCTAGCTCTATTGTCGCACCCAAAGTGTGAGCCGCCTCAGCAAAATGTGCGTTGCCTCCTTCGTCGATGTGCACGCCACCCAATTTCTTGATAACGTCCATTCCCAGAAGGAGGTCGAATCCCAGTGGCTTGCTGTTTACCACTAGCACATTTGTCTTTAAGGGATTTCTGTTGGTCACTGTTAAAGTTATGCTACCAACACCATGGCTTAAAAGGTACTTCCTGCCTGCTGTCAGAATTGCGGTACTTTTCCATACTTCAGGTCGACATAACATTCCACTCACAACGGCCACCGCAGCAACAGGCTCATCGACCTCTTCCTCTTCCGTCATAAGAACTTGAGCCCTAGCAAGAATCTGTTCTAAGGTCATGTGTTCCATCCTTAAGGATCCACGGAATTGTTGTCTAACTGGACCAGGGAGTCCTGACACGAAAGCGCAACTGAGCCATTGGTCAGAGGTGTTTTCTTCGATCAGACGTGCTAGGTCCTGCAGGTCACCCAAATATTTGTCCACAGTTTCCCCGGGGCACAAACGACGTAAGACAAATATGTTAAATGCAACAAAAGGGTCCGCTGCAAAAGCCTGCCGTGACCAGCCTACGAACGTAAACCGATCGGATTACACCTTTGCCCTAGAAAAATAACATCTGGGTACCGCTGGAAATGATGAAGCCCTTTTTCGACTCTAACCAGCCGTTACAGCTAAGAAAGGAATAAATTAACATTTATCAACTTTAGCAAAACACTTCTGCCAGAAATAATTCTATAAAAATGGAAATAATACTCTTCGGTAGCCTATACCGGGCTACAGAAGTACTTATTTTCTACGTCCATTTTTTATAGAGGAACTTTCTATTCACGTGGCCCGACAGAAGTGGAGTTCCCTTTCTTCCATATGAAAATGGCTTCATGCGGCGAAAATTCAGAGGTCTACGCGGACGCTCTCAGGGGCCACTCGGCTAGGGTCCTACGTTATCGTGGTTGCACCCACCTCACCGCCACTTCTAGTGGCAGATTCAACCTTTTTTTTCCACGGTCCCTTTTAGGGGCTATGAGAGGTCGCCTTCTGCGGGTTGAAGTATCTCTGGCGGTCATTAACAACCAGTCAAAATAGATGGCCTGGAGGCAAACACGAAGAGGACTCACTAAGACCACCGGTCTTAAACATCGCTCGGTTCCGCTCATCCGTTTGGCTGTGCAACGCTAAAGGCACAGGTTAGTCTTTAGTTACCGCTTCACTATCTGCGCAGCGCTAAGATAATGCCAATCTTAGCCTCGGCCTCCTGGCCTGTTCGCTTGACAGTGCAGAGCTTTGGCGCGCAAGCCTTAGCTATCGTCTTGATACTTCTGCACAGCTTCGGCGCGCAAGCCTTAGCTACCACCTGATACGCTTGCACAGCTTTGGCACGAAAAGCCTTAGATACCACCACAGCTTTGGCGCGAAAAGCCATAGCTACCATCAACGATACGCCCGCACAGCTATCTGGCACGATAAAGCCATAGCAACCGCAAACGATATGCCCACAAAGCTAGGAGCACAACAAAGCCCTAGCTTCATCGATCCGCTTGCTCAACTTCGTATGTGTCAAGGCCGGGCAAACCTTAGCCAAGGTTCCGCGTCCATACACTTGGTCCGCAGTACTAAGACACGACTTAGTCTTAATCACCAACTCGCTTGACTTTACACGACCAAGCTGCCAACACCGATTTCGACGCTCCCTCGATGCAGTCCATGTAACAACTCACTGTTACGGACTCCCCCAGCAATGCAGCATCCCCTCCACGTAACAACTCACTGTTACGGACTACCCTAGCAATGCAGCATCTAGTCCACGTAACGACTCGCTGTTACGGACTACACTTGCATTGCATCATCTGGCCCATGTAACGACTCGCTGTTATGGGCTAGCAACCAGATCAACACACCTCCGGTTAACCCAATGTACTGTCAAAACTGGGATATCGATCTACCGACCACAACGCTCCAGCAATGCAGCATCCAGTCCACGTAACGACTTGCTGTTACGGACTGCCCTAGCATTGCAACAACTAGCCACGACAACTCGCTGTATCGGCTAGCAACCAAAACGACTCAACCGACTTCAGCTTTCCGCTACGATCATCTAGCTGCATCCAATGACTCGACTAACAACGATCGTCCAGCCACATTCAACGACTCAACCGACCCCAGCTTACCCGCATCAAACATCTAGCTGTATCTCTATGACTCAACCTACACCATCTACCCTTGTCGAACATCCAGCTGCGCACATCTACAACTGGACCATATCATTTTTGTATGAAGATAAATTACAAAACTAAGTCTTTCAAGATTGTTCAAGCAAAATACAGAATGGAATTCAATCTTGACACATTTCCAAACAGGAGTGAAATTTTCTAGTTGGTCAAGAACTTTGAAATTCATAACATTCAGGATTCCGGTAACAATCCAAACACTCAAGATATCACCAGGATTCAAGAGTCAGTCAGCCAGATTCAGTCCAAATCTTTGCAATAGAGGAGCCAAGAGCTTAGAATTTCTGTATCTTCTGTTCACTGCATTCTGATTAAAGATTTCAAACTATCATAGCAAATTCAAGTCAAACACCAACTGACCCAGGCCGATAGGAAAAAGAGGGTAAAAATGCCAGTGGTTTTTGCAAAAGATCGACAATGACAAGGAAATCTTGAATGATGTCTTGTTTTTGGACAAAACCCATTTCCTCCTGAATGGTCATGTTAACTTGAAGAACTGTATTTCAGGGAAGTAAGAAATCTCACAATCATTGGACATCATCTGCGTTTAAAAAAAGTGCTCAGCAATAGTCATCATCTTGAAGCGTGGCATTATTGGACTATTTTTCTTCGAAGAGGATCAGGGTAATACAATGACAGTGACAAAAGAGTGTTACATTCCAGTGGTTGAGTATTTCCGGGAAGAGCTCATAGATTGTGAGGACCTTGATAAGGAGGAACAGTAGTTTCTGAAGGATGGTGCTCCTTCTCACATTGCTAATGTTACCATGGCATGGCTCTTTGAAAAGTTTGGGAAATGTTTCATCAGTCACAAGCTGAAGTTGAATAGGCACCTCAGTCACGTATTCCCCCCCACACCAGTTGTTGTATATACAAATGTTGTATAGCCTGGGGAGAAAGGTGACAACAACATTTGTTTATAAAAAATATAAACTCCTTTATTCAAAACGTCATGTTGGTTGTGCGTATAGGAGAGAGATGGGGGACTGCTATGATTGACACCACGTTGAGACTGACATATTCAGAGCCTTGCTTCTTTCATGGGAGGTCTGACCTCTGGTCTAACGTGTCTACTCGCTGACTGCCTTCTGATTGACTACACTGACTGACCACTGGATATCCACACATTTTTCCTTCCAGCACGATTCTCATGATTCATTTCTGCTGTCCCTTGTTTACCCGAAAACACAGCTACAACATCCTGTTTAGTAACTGGCTGTCAAAGTCACTATGTAACTATGTTATTCTTTTATGTTTCAATAAATGTAATTTCTATCATTTGTGGTCATTGATTTGTGACTGATCATTTTTTAAATTGGAAAACATCCTGTACAAATGAAACAAACTGAGGGAGCACTACTAATAAAAAGTAAGATCGTTTCACATTTGAGGATTCCTTCCAAAATGGTGTTCAGTATAAAATATTATATCCTGTTACCAACCTTGAAACTTAAATCCAAACATTTCCTTTAGTTCATATATGAATGTTTTTTTTTTCACCATATCATTATGTCTAAAAATTGCTTTAACAAATAATGTCATATTTGACATGTTCTAAGTTGATAGATTTTAAGAATTTTATTCATCAATTTCTCTTTGGATACAATAGAAAAAATAAATGATATTTTTTGTGGATAATTATTTGTTTATTAAAATAAACTGTAATTATAAAATTGATCATGTTTATTTGTCTTATGTTCCTCTTGTGTATTAAGCATTATGATTTGTTAAATGGTATTTCTTATTTTAGGTTGAGAAATTTTATATGTTCCAAAAAAATTTGAATGAACTCAGCATATTAGCTAGTTCTTTGCCTCAAGACTCTTGTGATAAATTTCCACCTGATGTAATGAATATAACAACCATGACAACTGTCAATGTTACTTCAGCCAATATTCAGGAAAATACAGCATCAACAAATACATCGGTAAGTTTTTATTGCCTTATAAAATTCACATTAAAACATAAACTAACCATAATATCCTTTGTATATATATATTTGTTTTGTGAGTGTATTTCTTGAGATATATATAAT